>VRYO01002778.1:5858312-5877832 GCA_009812075.1 Sialia sialis | reverse complement strand
TGGGGAAGCGGGGAGAAGGGGTAGACACAACATCAACCCGGGACACATCTAAAGAAAGAAGCCATTCTTCTTTTTAAAAGATAACCCCATATCATGTTAATTACAAATGAGGCAGTGAACAGCAATGAAGTGTGGGGTCTTTTACTTTTGGATAAAATCTCATGGCTAGATCAATTAAATCTGTGACCAAGTTTATAAAATAAATATAGGTATAGATATAAAATTGGTTAGGATGTCAAAATCTGAATGACCACCTACCTAGTAGAATAAAATTCAATTATGTTAATATTAATTGTAATATTTTCTTTGATATTTTCTATAAACTTTGTTGATAATAAAGGATCAGTGATACATATATTGTGCATAACAAGAGAAGTCTTCATCCTGCAGCTGACAGTAGGATAAATTTAACATGTGTAGGACACAGATAATTTTTTCAGGCAAATCTAAGTATATTTGAGCAATCAGTGATATGACACTTGGATTTGCAGCTGGGAAGCTATGTAGAATGGCATCAACAGCAAAGAGATTAATGAAAATCCATAAAATGGAAACATAAAATTGGGACAGACAATTAAGTCTGGTTGACAGCATATGAGCTAAATGGACTAGAAAAAAAGTTAATGTGAAAATATTGATCTGAGTAATCCTACTTAGCTGGCTATACCTGAGTGACAAATTCTGAAGTAATTGCCCAAACAAGGCAGCAGCAACATGTTCTACAGGCGGAGCAAAGGCATAGTGGTATATCTGGAATGAAACTGAAAATCCCCACTACTACTATCTGTAGTACAAACAGAAAGTCTTTCCTATCTTTGAAGACAGACTCAGGTATATTATTTCCAATCAGATTCTGACAACTACAGGATTTTTCATCAGAGAAGGCAAAACATCTGTTATTCCACAGCAAAAGAAGTTTGGCAAATTAAGTTGTGATTAAGAGTTAAATGATGGCTACCAGAGAAAAAAAACAACATCTTAATCATATTTCTCTGCTTTTATAAGGAGAGCAGTCCCTACATATCTTTTTTATTATAATAACCATGACCAGCCTCCATGTGGTCACCAGCAAATCTTTTGTGCAACTGACACTCCTTCAAGGAGGAATTGCTGAAATCAATATATGTGTGCCTGGAGAACTATGAACAATGAAACACCTGATGGTCTGCAAAGTTAATGCTTTCTCCCTACATTACATATTACAGGCTGAATATCCATAGAGCCCCCCAGCCAGTGAGGTTGGAAACAAATATCCTTTCTTAGATCCAGCTGCAATAGTTGAAGATGTTAATGCTTCCCCATGCCACAATTTTGCCAGAAAGCTGATTTATATGGGTATTCTGTAACCCAGCATAGGAAAAAGAAATCACTGGGGTTAATGGAAATCATTGTCTCAGCATTGCTTAAACTAATCTCTGTCCTTAAACTAAAACTACAGAGGATCAGGGAACACTACCTGGTGGGCAGAAATGGAAGCATGGTGCCCACTGGCTGAAAGGCAGTAACAAGCAGCTGAGACCATGCTATCTTCAAACAGCAGGAAATAACTTCATGGGAAAGTTTTCAGGTTTTATTTTATTTGCTTCAGCTCTGTCTGGAGCAGTTCAGCCACGCTCTGCCCTCAGCTGGCTGCTACCTCCCATTCAATGAGCGCTGGAATGAATCCTGCAGTGCTCCCACCCTGCGTCAGTCCCGAGTCAGGTGGTTCGGCTTAAACTGCTGCTACTGCTGAAGAGGGTTTGCAGTGAGCCAGAGAGGGGCAGAAAAGGAAGTGGTCATACTGCTTTACCATCTCAGCCATGTCTTCAGCATGGGAGGGTCGCATCTTCAGCTGCCACGGCTGTGGTGTGAGTGAGGCAATGTTAGTAGGTGGAATTAACTCTGTTATTGGTAGACCTTCATGGTTGTAACAGTCTCTGTTTCAGTGATCTTTTGCACTCTAGTGTCTTACCCAGCTTCAGTTTGCTGTAGTTTAATTCTCCTTGAAGGAAAATGAATATCCAATTAATCCAAGGAGGACTAAGCTATAGTAAATTGTGATTTGCAAATATGAGCAAATTAAATTTGAGCAGCTGATACAGATATCATCTTCCAAGTTTCCTTCCTTGCTCCTTTCCTGGAGGTTGAGTTCCTGCCCCACTACAGCTGAATTTGGCATGTGGAGCTGCTCGGGAGCACCAGAGTTCACTGCCTTGCATAGTCCATTAGAGGGATGCTCATTTAGGCTTGCCTGAAGACACAGGGTTCGAAACTTCTGTGGCTTGAAAGTGGATTCCTATGCTGTTTATCTGCCTACAAAGTCCGAAGTGGCCACCACCAGGAATGGAATGGGAGAACAGCAGAAGTAACTTCCTGCTATCTAACTGAGCAGGCTGGTTCACCAACAGATAGTCCCTTCTTAACTGGAATGCTCAGGCATTTTGTGTACTCCAACCCATCTTGTGAATATCCCCCATCTTCAAATAATATGCTTATCCTCCTGTCCACTTTTTACACTGGAAGACTTTGTAGATCTGAGGAGCTGAGAAGTGTCTTCACTATGAGAGTGATCTGTTGAGGATGTAGGAAATGGCTAGTGCACTAAACTTTGACACCCTGCTTCCCTTGGGATAATGTCATTTTGGCAGCTTCTCTCCATGTCTTAGAAATGTCAGTTATCTTTTTTGTGTACATCAGCGTGTAACTGAGAAGATGGGGAACAGCAGGGGTAGCTAAATATATCCAGGAAATCCCAAACATCTCAAGATTTAGAAACTTCTGTTTGTGATTTGTGGAAGAACGAGGTCATGAACATGGCAGAAGAGAGGAAGAGAAAATGTTTAAGAAAGGAATGGAGGAAAGAATAGATTCAGAGAAAGCAGAAACACAAAGAAGGTGGAAGAACACTTGAGAGGTAAAGCACATGCTCACAATAGGCCAAACATCTATACTGTACCAAAGATGCAGTATTTCTGGAAACATGCTGTAGTTGGGCAGTGCTTTCACATGATTTTACTTCATATAAACTGTTAGAGTGCCCTGGTTTCGGAAAATACATGAATACTGCCAGAACCACAGATAACTATGCCAGTCTTACTTTTCCCCTGCTATCTTTATGCATGCTGTATCTGAGTACAGAACTTTGCTCTTTAGGCATGTCTGGCCATGTCAACAGCAGGTTTTGTTTAGTTTTTCAGTGAATGCACCTGATTGAACATGATTCACACGTTTTCTTAGTGATAGCATGGGCTGCATGGGACATGGCTGTTTTTCCAAACTTGCCATGATTCAGTGAAATTCAGGCATTTTCATAGAGCATCTGTGACTTAGGGATTATCCGCATGTTTTCACATATGAATGAAGCTGGCAAGGGCCTCTGCTTTTCCTTCTTGCCTCTGTGCTTGTAATTATCACAGTGTATAAGTATTCAGAGACTTTCTCAGATTTTGCCTAAGAAGATCTGACAAAATCTAGCTTTGCTCTGCCCCATTCCTCTGTGTAAGGAGGGAAGTTGGATACAGTGGATGTGATCTTATGTGTTCCCTCTCCTGTCCATGCAACTACACATATGCAGTAGGATTTCTAAACTTACTTTAGAACCTAATTCTCCCTCTTTCCCTGGATACGTGGCATTGTGTAGGTGTCAAAAACGTTGGAAAAAAATCCCCTTCCCTTCTCCTCACTGTTGCAGTGAGTTTGCTCCCTACCCAGAGTGCTCTGGTAGTGTACTTGGGTAGTTCTTTTATGACTTGAAAAGAGGCAATTAGTAAAGCAGCTGTCTTCTCTAGTGTCCCTTCATAGGAGACAAATGAGTTATAGTAACTCCTCCTGCTACTTACTGTCTTTGCCCTGATTTTGTTTGTCCTAGGATGAAGTTTGTTTTCTTTGAATAGCTGTTAGAGTATTGCCAGAAAGGTGAAGTTAAGTTTGTAAAGGATCATTGGGAACAGCAAGAGACTGATAACCACAGAAGTATTGTACTTGGCTTTCATGGGTAGATGGATGGCTCCTACTTAGCTTTATATGATACTGTGTATTCTCACTGTCCTTGAAGAAACACTTACTCATTCTTAAATCATTCTGAGATAGATATGGAAGTCAGGACTAGTGGTAAAGGAAGGATGTTCTGGTCTTGCTGAAACTGATTGAAGTTTCTACTTTAAGCTTACTTGCTGGTAAGTGCTTTTCTGCCATGCTGAGCGACTATTTACTGACCTAGGTAAAGCCTTTAATGGAAAATGAGGACCAGAATATTAAGGTCAGACAAATCTTTGTTGAATTGCGCAAACTCGTTTATCCTCGTAGATTTCTGTTTCATTTAAATTCTTCTCCTTCACGAGCCATGCATCTGCATCTAGAGGCAGCCTGTGCACTAGTCACACTTTGCCCCATCAGCAGGAAGCCAGCTTACTCCCCAAGTCATGAATTTCGGCTAAGACCTCTTCGAATTCTGGAACAGCGTCTCACCATCCCAACCCAGCGCGACACGACTGTGCGTGGGGGACGTGGCTGCTGCCGCCGCCGTCCCCATCGGCTCTGAATGGGTGGGTGGGCGGGCGGTGGCCCCCAGGGCTTTGAGGGGGAGGTGGGATCCGTTCTCCCGCCCCCTCGCAGAGGCTTGTTCTTCCCATCACCGGCGGCGGCGTTCGGGAGATGCTGTCACGGCGGCGAGTCGGAGTCACCTGCGTGGTGTGGCGAGTAGCAGGCTGCCCGTGATGCCGGCTTAGCAGTCAGGCATGGCGCGGCGGCTGCGGGCCAGCAGGTGCCGGGGCGGGCAGGGCGGCACTCGCCTGACGGGATATGCACTGGCGCTGCTGCTGCCGCTGTGGCTGTCCGCAGCGGGCGGCGGCGCGGAGCCGGTGTATAACCTCAGCCTGGCAGTGGATGAGGAGCTACCGGCCGAGACGCTGGTGGGCGACATCCACGCGGGGCTGCCGGCGGGCGCGGACCCGCCGGGGGGCTTCCTGCTGTCAGAGGGGAGCGGCGAATCAGCAGTGCTGGCGGACTTCCACGTCCACCCGGAGACGGGCATCATCCGCACGGCGCGGCGCCTGGACCGGGAACGGCGAGCGCGCTACAGCTTCGCGGCGGCCACGCTGCTCGGCGAGGTGGTGCAGGTGGAGATCGCTGTCATCGACGTGAACGACCACCCGCCACGCTTCCCCAAGGACAGTATGCAGCTCAACATCTCCGAGCTCAGCCCGCCCGGCACCGCTTTCCGCCTCCCGGCTGCCCGCGATCCCGACGCCGGCCACTTCGGCGCGCAGGACTACACGCTGTTGGAGGAGGGCGGCACGCCGGGGGAGCCGCCGCTCTTCCACCTGCGGTATGTGCGGCCGGAGCCGCTGGAGCTGGTGCTGCTGCGGCGTCTGGACCGAGAACAGGCGGATATCCACCGGCTGGTGGTGGAGGCGTGGGACGGCGGCAGCCCGCGGCGACGCGGCCGCCTGCGAGTGTCCGTGCGGGTGCTGGACGAGAACGACAACGCGCCCGCATTCAGCCACGGAGAGTACCGGGCGCGGCTGCGGGAGGACACGCCGCCAGGCACCGTCGTCTGCCGCCTGCGGGCCACCGACCCCGACCTGGGCGCCAACGGCGAGGTGCGGTACGCCATCAATCGCCGGCAGAGCGACTCCGACGGCTACTTCGCGGTGGAGGAGCGCAGCGGCGTCCTGCGCCTCCGCCGGCCGCTGGACCGCGAGGCGCGGGCCCTGCACCGCTTTGTCGTGGAGGCGCGGGACGGCGGTGCGCAGCCCGAGGTCTCCAGCGTCCTCGTCTCCGTGGCCGTGCTGGACGTGAACGACAACCGGCCCTCCATTCGTCTGCTCTATCTCACCGAGACCGGCGGCCCGCGGGTCTCCGAAGGGGCGCGGCCCGGCGACTACGTGGCCCGAGTGTCGATCTCGGACGCCGACGAGAGCGGCGGCGCCGAAGGCGGCAACGGCATCGGGCTGGCCCTGCTGGGAGGCGACGGCGCCTTCGCGTTGCGGGCGGCTGGGGCCAGCGTCTTCTTCCTCTGCGTGGCGGGGCCGCTGGACCGTGAGAGCCGCGACCTGTACGAGCTGCGGCTGGTGGCCACGGACGGCGGCACTCCTCCGCTCTCCGCCGAGGAGCCGCTGCTGCTGCGCGTCGCCGACCTCAACGACGAGACGCCCGCGTTCCCGCAGTCCCACTACCGCGCTGCCATCTCGGAGGCCGCCTCCCCCGGCACCGCCGTGCTCCGCCTTAGCGCCTCCGATGCCGACGAGCCGGGCTCGCTCAACTCCGAGGTGCGGTACACGCTGGAGGGCGACGCGGCTGCCCTGGCCCTGCTGGGCATCGACGCGCGGAGCGGCACCGTCAGCACCCGCGCGCGCCTGGACCGGGAGCAGCAGGCGGAGCTGGAGCTGCGCGTGGTGGCGCGGGACGGCGGGGTTCCGCCGCGCGCCGCCGCGTGCCGCCTCAGCGTGCGCGTGGAGGACGCCAATGACAACGAGCCGCGCTTCGAGCGCTCCGCGTACCGCGCCCGCCTGCCCGAGCACGCCGCGCCAGGCAGCCGCCTCCTCCAGGTGAGTCCCGCACGGTCCGAGCCCACACGGTCCGGCTCCCGCGTCCGCTGCCCTTGGGAGCGCTGCGCTCCATGGTCCCTCCGCCGCGCTCCAGCACTGCCGGGAAGCAGGGAGCGCGGCAGGTGGAGTTCAGATAATCAGCGCAGCCCTCGTACCGCATCCTCACAAGTGCCCTGAGAAATATGTTTCTTGTCCCATAACACTGATAGCGTGGATAATGAACACAGAAGCTCAGATCTTCAAAGGGAGTCAAGCATCAGCTCTGGTTAAACCTTAGAGGAAGTTAAACCAACTGTGATACTTCTGAGGACTTGAGATGGTCTTCAGAGAGTCAGTAGGACCCGTCCCGGAGGGCAGCATGGCACAGAGAGAAGGGCAGACAGTGTAAAACGCAGTGGCTTGAAATTAAAATGCACTTGAGGGTCTTTGTGATGATTCCCGAGCTTTCTGCTAACGATGTGAATCAACTCACCCTGCCGTTGCAGAAACTGATTAGTCCTAACAAACATGTTCTACTTGTCCATAAAACCCCTTTTACTCTTGGCAGCTGAGGCTGAATGGAGGCTTTGGAGGGCCAGAAGTTAATAGAGAGCCCTTTTGCTTTTAGCTTGGAAAAGCATTGCAGAATATATACCTTTGAACTGAACAAAGCCTTTTCCATCAGAAGATTCACAGCAGTTGGGCCTGAGTGAATGTAGACATGTTTCTGAGTTTGTGTAGAACTTACATGAATTTGGGAAAAAGAGGAGATCTAGAGAGAAATGCAATGTGTTTCTTCAGTATATTTGATGAAAAATCAGTCTGTCTTTGTCTTCAGGAGACCCACTAAATTATTTTTTATTATTTTCAAATTAGGAGTCACTGATGATATTTTGGGTCTGACAATAGTTGATTGGAACAAAATGCATTCTCTTATAATTCCCCCCCTTTTTTTTTCTAATTGCACTCTGGAGTTCAAAAAGTACACAATTTGTACAGCGCTAATACTATTTAATCTATAAAAACTTTGGGATGATTGAGCTCATGTAGCTTTTCATTTTGTATCCCAAGCCAAAAAGAAAGCCCCATTGCTGCTATTTCTTTTTCTTTCAACACTATGGGGAAAAAAAAGGAAAATAAAAAGGCACCATGCACCGGTGGCCTCAGGAATGCCCTGGAGAAAACTGTTACGGTGAGGAGTTTAGGAGTTGGCAATCTCCCGGGGAGGAGCGAAGGGCGATGCAGCACCCAAAAAGCCTGAAGTGTTCTTGAGTGTTTCAAATAAAATAACCTGTGGTTGTGGTTTCACTAATTTCTGTTTTTTTTTCTTGTAGGTTTTGATGCATTAATAGTGCAGATTTTCCAGGGCCACAGGTGTGATGTCATGTGTTTGGATATCACTCATGGTGCACTGAATTTTGAAAGTGTCACCATGATGCCATAATCCTGTTGAGAGAGTAGAAAGAAATAGTCATGTCGGTAATGATTGAACCTGGTGTAATAGAGGCAAACATGAATGAGAAGGAGGCATAAGAGACATGCACAGGAGGAATAGCAGATGAGCATCCTATGGTCTGCCAGAAAAGAAGGTGCTTCTACCTGCAGGATCATTGTGATGTCCAAGTTTCATACTACATTGTGTAGCAGGCTTAAACTTTAAACATGTCCACCTTTTTACAATTACCCTCTTATCTTTTCCCCCAGGAAAGAAAACCTTCAAAGATTGTGAGAAGGGAGGGGCTATCATGAAGTGGGCAGCTTTGTTTATGTTGCTCTAGGAGTTGCAGTGAGTGATGAGATTGCAGAAAATGGGTTTTGGTTTGGCCAAGCTGTTTTTCAGGTTCTGTGATATGAGTCTCTGTTCCAGGTGGGCTCTTGAACTTCAAAGCTAGCATGAAAATGAGGTAACCGTGGACTCTGTTATTGCTGCTCCTGGAGAACAGGAAACAAACCAAGATTATTGAAGGAGGCTACTCATGTCACATCTTCCTCTGCTCCAGAACCTGGGAGGTGGTGATAAACATTTGTTTTATATTTGAGTCACAATCATGATACCTGGAAGTCTTCTAAACCCTCTTGTCTTTTCCCTCTGCAAGCAGAGGGCCCTTGCAGTAGGTCATTACTGAAGTGGTGATGTTCATGGTTCATCAGTAACCTTTGCTTGGGGACCAGCTGGTGACAAACCATTGCCTTTTACACTGTTTGTCTAGAGCCTTCTGCCTTAGTGCTTTGCTGTGCTTCTGCCCAGCCACTAAATAACTGGACAACTTGTTCCCCTATGTTCTTGCCTGCATGTTGATAATGGGGGATTTCTTTCCTTCTGGGAAGTCTTTAACTCCTACTGTGATCATTCATCTTAATTTCCCCTTTACTCTCCACAAATGTACCCCATAATATGGGCTAGTCTTGTGAAATGGATCAACTTGCATGTGAATCTGTATTGGTGGCTCCTCATAGTCTGTAGGAATTCACCAATTATAAGAATTAACTATGTACTTAAAAGATGTAGTTTTCAACCACTTCTAAAAATACTGCTTTGTTCCAGGCATATGTCTGGGCTTTTCCTTGGGGACAAAAGACTCTTCCTCGCAGTGCAGATTGACCAGGAAGGGAGAATCTGAATTCTGAAAAATAAATGGATTTTTTTTGCATTAGCTAATATAAGAAAGAAATATGGCAATGTAATGATTGCATCCTCAGGGTAGATAACATAGGTGGAGATCAGAAATCTGAGCAGACAAATGAGAGAAAGTTAAATGAAGAGAATAAAGATCAGTGGGAAAGTAGTGGGTTATCACACATTAGAAAGTAGAGCAGAAGTATGCAGTGAAAGATGTAAATAGAATTTTGAAGTAATTTACAGCATTTATTTAACTTTGGCCTATTTTTGGTACTGAACTTCTGGTTTGTTATCAGTTGTTATAGACACACCTTTGTTAAAATTTAAGCATTACTGGTGGCATGCCAAGAAAGAAAAAAAGGTACAGGAAGGTAAAAGTGAACATAACCAGAGATAAATTGTAGATTAATGCAATTTTCAGAAACTAGAAGGGAGGCAGCAGAAATACTCTTGGTGTGATGTGATGTCTGCAGACATTTTAGTAATGCTTTCATTTTTGCAGATGTATCAACATCCTAGTTTCTTCATGCATGTTAATTTTGAGTCATCACTGGCCTTAAGGATGACATCAGTTCTTACGATGATCTTTCAGCATAATATGAATCTATTTTCCTGAATATCTTCAGCATGGCCTAGAAATGGAATAAGATGGAGCAATGAGTGAGGACTTCTTGGATGCTCTCCTGTCTTTCTTACTATACTTTCTCAAGGACCAATGTGATTACAAATGTCCATCAACTGTTGAATGATGGTGGTTATTATGTCCTACTTCTGCACTCTTTGGGGTGAGCTTGGCAATTTTAGGTAGATTCAGCATCTGATGATGTGTAACTCTTATAATTGTACCTCTGTGTCCTAAGTGTAAGGGGTGTGACAAAGTCTCTCTCTTCTGAGCCATTCACTTGCCCTATGAATGAATGAAGAAATAAAGTTTTGTCATAGACCTGCCTTGATAACAGACATTTAATTCTGATTACAAATTTTATTTTCAAGCTTTTTTTGGGTGACTTTAATGTTTCTCAATACTCATTGTTATGGTTCCTTTTAGCACAATATATTTCCAAATTATAGTAGTGTATCACCAGATATGTCAGGATTTCCTTCTCCTAGCCGAAGTCGAGTATTGGAAGGCAATATTCTTTCTCTTTCTGTGTCTGAGCAGGCTAAAAATTTGTCTAAATTAGAAATCAGCACATAATGTTGACATCAGTTTGCCTGGTGTTTTTTACCTAGATATGATGGAAACACCACATTCTCTTTCTTATCCTCCATGGCCTCCTGTGTAAAAGAGTTTTTCCCTTACTGGCTTCTGCAAAGCTTAAAGATTTGATGATGGTGACAGCTCTTAGTTGAACTTAAATTTTGAACTTAATGAAGGTGTCATTCTTCTATAGTGCTCATGCATTCTTAAGAAAAGTCTGACAACTTATGTACCTGTACAGTAATTTCACGACTATAAGGCGTACCGGATTATAAGGCGCACTTCAGGCAAATTTCTAAACTTTTCCCGTATATAAGGTACACCAGATTATAAAGCGCACTTTTTTTTTGTTGCAGTGAGGATCCGTGCGCAGCAAACTAACGAATTAGTAACAGAATAGTGCAATCACAGGGTCTACTGGCAGGTGCTCAATTTGCAAACATTTTTCACAGAGCGGTGCAGCCTTTAAACGCAGCCCCAGGTGCCCTTCCCATGCTGCTGGCCCCAGCACTCCCGCCTGCTGTTCTCCTACACCCTGCAGCCACCCCCAGTGCCGGGCTGCCCATGGCTGGCTCAGCTCTCGTGGCTCTCACTTGCTTGTGGTCATTTGATTGCGAGCTTCATGTTTGTTGCTGCACAATGTGAAACAGAAATTGTTGTGAGATCCCTTCAGTACTCAAACTTTTTTCCAAATATAAGGCATATGGGATTATAAGGCACACTTCCAGATTTCGATCAAAATCTTAGGCTTTAAGGTGTGCCTTATAGTTGTGAAATTACTGTAATTGCATATTGAAGAGAACATTGTCATGACTTCAAGCAGTCATGTCAGTAGCTTTTTAGTAAATTTATTTTTTTTTATGGCGTATGAGAAAATTCATGCTTATTGGCTGTAGAGTCATCTCTGAAAGAGCAGAGGAAGAGGAAAAACACATTATCTGGCAAATGACAGAGCCGTATGCATTCCAGTGTTATGACAAATTGCACTTTTCTGGTCTGTTAATGAGGACTGTTTCAACTTACTGGGTAGAGCTTCTCTGTTCCTTTTATTAAAAGTAATAGACTTTCTGATGCCGAGATTGTGGGAGGCTTGTAAATGCAATGACAGCAAAGAAAAATTTTGTTTAAAGGTCTTAAAGCTAATCTAGGTATGCCAGGAATAATGGAGTAATAAATCTGTGAGATTTTAGAAAATACTGTTTAAAGGTATATTATATGTAAAAAGGATGCCTGTGGTTTGAGGATTTTTTTAGTGCTTAGAACATATGAGAGTTGTTATTTTTACTTTCTTGGAATATGCATTTCCAAGAGCTAATTGCAGAAAGAGAGAGTTCTAAAATAGACATTACGTCACGCATCTTCTCTAATTTTTCTCTTCCTTCTGCAAAATTAAAAAGAAAACTAAGAGGACAAATAGTAATGGAGGATACATCCCTGCTTTGAGGGATGGAGACTTAGAGTGTAATCTGTCACTGAGACACTAAGCAGGTAGCACCAGCATTGGTTGCAAACCACATTTTTCTTCCTTTTCTTTCCCTGAATGTTGAGAGCTAAAGGGACAGTCTTTTCCCTCACATGTTTGGTTCTGGATCATTTAAGCCACACTCTAATTACTGAAAGCAGAAATGCAGCCAGCAAAGAAGGTTCATGCAGCTTTTAAAGAGTTATGAAGTCCAACTCATCCCTGTTAGAAATAAACCAGAAAGAAGCTAAAAGTGTCATGCCATGCATCCCTCTGTTTGCTTCTTGAGCTTTCCAGGTCTTATATTCACTGTATCAAATTTTAAGTCAGCTGCAGAGAAGACAGATTTTGTTTGTTGGCTTGAAATGCCACCTTGTTTTAAAACTAGTACAACTGACAACACAGGAACCAAACCCCAGACTAAACTCCGGTACCAGCAAAGAAATTTGTCATGTAATATGTAACTATAATGCAGAACTATTTATAGGTTCATCCAATTTCTATTCTTATATGGAGTCTGAAAGTAGTTAACATGTCTTAATTTCTGTTAGGTGTGTAATTTTGTAGCAATTATTTATTTCTGAATTCACAACAAATATCTCTTCACACTCCAGAAGATGTTCAGTAGATTCTCAGTGTATTATCATAGTTTTGTGGGTATAAATTGGGTTTTCATGGCTATGCACAACTTTTTGTGATCTATTAATATGTAGCTTTAGGAAGTGTGGGTGGTCTGAACTCAAAGATATATATATATGCTTCTTTGAATCTGTGCAGGAGTAGTAGATGGCCATGCTGAGTTGATTGCAGGAAGGAAGAAAAAAAATTTTAAAAAATGAACCTCAAAATACATCATTTTAATCATTGATAGCTCCAGATGAATGGGAACTCTCCAGATGCTTTTGTTTAAGAATTCTTGTATGGTGGCCTCTTAGCATTAAAAAAAAAAAAAAGAAAAAGTGTTCCATTTGTTAATTAAAACATTTGTAAGAATGCAACTCTGTTCCTTGATGCAGTCCTTTCAATCTAATATCTGGCACTGAATGTGTGCTTTGTAGATATTAGAAGCTGCAATCCCAGGAAATTGCAATTGGAAGCATTTCACTTTTGCTTCTTTTAGTTTGTGGTTACTCTTAAATGCGGCAAGTGTTAAATTTTCAATGTCTAATACCTGCAAAAAAAAGATCTCCAATGCTGTAATCCCAATCTGTGTAATAAGTTTACAATTGTTTGCTACCTGAGTCCATGATTTAGAGAACATATGACATACTGAAACATCAAAAACACATTGGAGACTTTTGGCTTTCATTTGAGAATTAAAAATTATGTTAAAGTTTAAGAACAAAAACATGTAAAAATTATTGCAGTAAATTACCTTTTTTCCCAGTTCTTGGGAAAATCTTCTAATTTATGTCAGCAAGTTGGGTCTGGGAAGAGAGAAGTTTTGAAAGCTTATGTGTGGCTAGGTCCAAAATTTTCTGCATACTTCAGTTTATAGTTGTGATAGGAAAAGAAACATATGTTCTTGTTGGAGAAATGAGATGTGTCCCTAATTCTGTAAGAGGAGTAATGATATTAAAAAGTCTTAATCATAGAGTTTATATTGCAGAGAGCAATAATAAAATATTAGGTAATAGACTACTCAGAGCACCAGTGGCAATGATAGAATCCTTGAATACCTTTGGCTGCTAAATTTTTAGATTTTTATGCAGCATAATGAATAACGTTTCAGTTAAGTGTCCAGCAAGAGTTCATTCATAGCCACTGACATTCTGGAGTAATGGTCATATACTACTTTTTTAGATGGAGGTTATTCCAATTCAGAAACAGATGGGTTTTGATGGTGTTCACTTTTATACAAAGAATTGGCATCAGCAGTTGTCTTATAGTACACTAGAACAAGTTATTAATAAGCTGTAAATGGATGAGTATGGCTGGATCTGTCCATTTATCAAATACTAATGGTATTTCATCATCCTTACAGATTTTCATTAATTGCTGGGTCAGCAGAAGGCTTAGTCTTTAGCATTGGGAGAGAGATGAGTTAGGAATCCCTTAAATTCCATCTTTCCTTGCAAGCAGATTGACACACAGAATGAGCTTTTTTATTATATTTCACGGCTCAGTTCATTCTTGGAAAAAAACTCCTAGTTGTATGCTGAAAAAAAAAAATCAATGATTTCTAGAGTCTGCATTTTTCTTCTAAAGTGCATGAGTTTGATTTAGAATATTATGAGCTTCAGCATCCATATAGATAGCTTGGAGAAACTTGTTTTGCAGTATTTTAATGATAAGAATTTGTCTGAGCAATCTACTCCACACTGAGTGTCAAACTATTGTGAACATTTCTGCAGTGAGGAGTGGGGCTCTCTGTCCAACTGATTGTTCAAATCCTGCTGCAGGTGTGAACAGCATGGAAGCAGAGATATCAGCTAACAGAAACCTTGGGGGAAAAATATCACCCAGTTCATTTGGGACAGATGTTATGTGTAAGAGTCAGTGTATGTATTATATCAGACCAATGTCCCATATGTCCCATCTAGCTCCATATCTTTCTTCTCATAGGAAATAAAAGCATATACCCTGGATAAGTGTTAGAGCAGGGCAAGTGTGAAATTTTCCCTCATGAATACTTGGTGTCTGAGGATTTTCAGCTTGAGGGCATCCCAGGCAAGGTAGTTTCTACACATTTGTAACCTTGAATGGATTTTTTTTTCTAGTGAAAATTGCCTAGCCCTCACCTCAGCTTTTCCCAAGTATCATTGGCCCTAATATGCTGAGGTAGTGAGTGTGTCAATCAGCTGCCTATTCCAGAGAAAGCATCTTTTGCTCTCAACCTGGAGACAAAGAGAATGATTGGTCTCAACTCCTTATGATTTCACAGATCTGCTGTAGCATCTCTCTATTTCCAGTACACATTCTTGATGGCTGCAAAAAAACCCCAAACCAACAAACAAACAAACAAAAGCATTCAGCCAGCAGCCACTCTTCAACACCAAATGCTGAAATGTGCCACTGGTGAATATAAAAAAAATGTAGCAGAAGAAAGTTCGCATTTTATAGAAATGATAGAAAATAGTGCCCTTGCTCTCAGTCTATGAGAAGACCATACTAATCTCTGTAAAAAGGCACTTCTTTCAGGAGGAGTAATGGATTTTTAAAATGATGCTCATAAATCACAGTTCATTCAATCAGTTCTAAGCTCTTTGAGACAACTATATAAGAAGCTGTACAAAATCATTAATTTCATTGGCACTTAGGTGAAATAATTCTTCTCAGAATATTGAATTGAAGGGATTTCTGTCATGCTTGGAGAGCAGTGGTGTATTTAGCATTGCAGCAGAAGATGTGCAGGTACTTCTCACCTCTTTGTACTGAACTACTCTCCTATATAAACTTGTGTATGTAATTTTATTATATATATAAGTAAATGTGTAGCTGATTAAATAGCTCCATCTTATCTAACACATACATGATCAAATTACCAACTGTAAGCATTTACAGTAACTACTAGTGCACTCAAATGCAGAAGGCATGTTTGTAAGGACCTGGATGCTGTCTGGCTATGCTTGGATATAAAATCTGCTGATTCCTCTGGATAAATACTTGTTAAGGGTGTTAGGGGTAGAGGCAGGATATATGTACCAAAGTAGGTGGATTACTGATTAAGTTGTGTTATGTATGGAGTCAATTCATATTCCTCAGTCAGACCCATTTAAATGAAATAGGGTAAAGAAAGTTTTAACTGGACTTTCTTTATGTGGGTGAACTTGACAGCACAACCCAAGCTTCATTGTAGCAGAACATGTTTTAAGGGACAGCGCTTATATTGCAGTCTTTTTTTTGTGCCTATTTCCTCACTTACACAAGCGTCCCATTGATAACTTGGGTTACTCTTGATGGGTCAAATCTGTGGACTTTGAAATGCTTTGCTTTGTTTAGAAATGGGTTTTCATTCTATAATTGAAAGTACATTAGAGATGCAGCTCTAGAGCCTCTCTCTTCCTGTTCTCTGTACTAAATGAAAACAAGCATTACATTTATGCCAGACTTTACTACTTCCATTTGCTATGGGATATGACTTGAAATAAAAATCAGGATAGTCATGCCTATTTAGTTGTGCTCACAAGCTGCACTGCTTTGAGGATAAAAGGTTGCAAGTACTGACATTATTTGCTGTAATAAAAGCAAATGTGCTAACTTCCAGCCCTGACAGATGTCTCAATCTCCTGCACTGACCTTGTGTAAAGTGTTTGTCTCCCCTTCCCCCTCCTTGTCCCTAGCTACTTCCTTCATGTGGGGAGTTAGGTTGTCATGCCTATGTCTGCTCCACTTCCACTGACTTATGCCTACATCTGGTACTGGGAAAGGGGCAACAGGAAGGGCAGCTTTTAGCTAATGTCTGGCTAAACATATGCAAGACAAACAACTTGTGTATGTTCTTTTTTAACAGTTATAAACAAACAGATATGGTTTAATGCAGTGTCCAAGGAACTGGATGCATCTTACCAATCAAGGAAACAGTTAGAGATGACTGCACTCTGCTTGTGGTCCATTACCTTCTATGTGACCTTTCCTTTTCAGTTGCATAAAACCCCAATAAATAAAATTTTATTCTACACATTCAGTTTTTTCTGTTTTGAATTTTGAGCTTATGTCCAGATATATCAGAGTAATGATTTACCAAAGCCTTTTCTCCCATGTGTCCTTCTGTGTTGTGGCATTAATATTAGACCTATCATTTATATGAAACTGTTTTCTTGCAGGCTTTCACTCACAGACATATTGATATCTTTATATCTGCTTCTTTACATCAGTAAGGTCACATATTAAACACTCTGCATAGACATATCGATATCTAATTATTTTTACTTAAGGTTATTTCACTACTCATTGGATAGGCTACTGCATTTTTATTAATTAGGTAATTTTATGAATAAATTTCAGTTTGTTGCTTTGATCACTGTGATGCTTAAGTGACATTTCTGTAGGATCAATGCGCATTTACATGGACATGAATTCAATAAAGCATGTCTGTTATTCTCTTCTGCAAAATTGTCTTAAGATGCTCACAAATGGAGAAGAATAATCTCTTAGAAAGAAGGATTATCCCTCTGTTAATGCTTAAGCCAGACAAGGGACTGTAAATGTGTGTTGTATAGGTAGGGTTTTTGGTGTACTACTAGCAAACGCATTCATCTTAAGAATGTATCAACTCAGAGTTTAAACTTTAGAATTTGTGGTTACATTCAGGGGAAGGGAAGCAGTAACCTTAAAGCAGCAACTCAGCACTTACTCAGTATAGTACACAAAACCCTCAAAACCTGTTTTGAGAGTTTTATGTACTGCACTGCTACTGCTGCTCCAGAAGACATCCAACACAACCTGATTTACAACATTTTGAGAAAATAAATCACTGAAGGCCCTTCGGATGTTTTGGAGCATGCTGTGCTTACACTTGTAGTTATTCTAGTGAGGCTCTGGGGTAGCTGTTTAGCATCAATAGTACCAAGGCTTACCTGGGGTTTGGAGCCCCACCAGGATCTAGTCTCCAGCTCATGGTGCAAAGGTAGGTTGGGGCAAAAATTGCCCAAATTGAACACTATCTATTTAATTGGAGCACAAGATTTGGTAATGATGGGTTTCAGAACAGACGAAACCTGATATTTCCTGCCTCTGCCCCCTGCTTGTATAGGTCTCTCGTTATGCTGTGCAACGTTACTCCAGTTGGTGGCTGGACAAGCTGAGAGACAGTGGGTAGAACTGAGAAGGTCTTTTCAAAAAGCTTTTGTTGTTCAAACATACAGGGAGCTCAGGAACATAGGCTGCAATGAAATCAGCCGGAGCTTGTTCTTTGGGGGGATTATCAGGTTCTTTGCGTTTTGAAAATCCCAGCTAATTTAATGTGTGTTTGTAGGTTTCTGAGGGGAAGAGAATGCTGTGTGCATGACACTGTAAGAGCAAGGGGATGAAACAAACTAATACTAAACAAACTGTGACCTGCTTTCTCAGAGCACAGAACTCCTTCTTAGTAACATATTTTAAAGCGTGTGCTGGTGTCACTTGTAGTTATTTTCCCCAAAAGTTTAATTTGACAAAGAAGTCACAAGTTAGAAAAATATTTTTCCTTTATTTTTAGATTTGTATAACTTTTAAATGTGGAAGAGAGAGCATTTCATTCTGGGTTTCAAAAGAAAGAAGAATGGCAACCTCTCATGTGTTTGTCCCTTGTTTGTTTGCTCCCTTTTGTTACTATGAAAGTAAAATTCCATGTCCAGGAATTGGTTTAATTTCTTTTTTTAGCTGTCTTTGAAGTTGGTGTCTATAGCAACGATTTTGCTAGGATTACAGTTTTATAATGGTTTTGCTATGACACCAGGCTGCTTTTGTGTTCTCTTTCCATTGATAAAAAAACCCAAACAACTAGAAGTCTCTTAGGTTTGTAATATTCAATAAAGAAGTAATGGTTACATTTTCTTGAAACTAATAATTTTTGTTTTATTTTGTTTTTTAATTTTAATTTTAATATCCACTTGTGCATGTAACTGAGGATGGAGAAAAGACCTGACAGCTGAAACAACCTTTTTGAAGGGCTAACTGCTTTTAATTTTCGGAAATGTTTGTGTGAAGGGAGGACCCTAGCCAATATTTGAGAGTTAGACTAGACCATCTGCTACATTTCCAGAACCCTGTGGTTGTGGGAATACAAATTATCCATCAGATTCTAAAAATTCATTGTTGAAATGCCACGTTCAGAAATCACCAGGAAACACAAATGTTTTCCATGTCTATTGCATCTCATTGGAGGCCATTTATAGTGCACTTGTTCAGACTTTGATTTTATGCAATGCCATCATTCTTGCTAATTGGTTCTAATGGAAACCATTATGCCTATAAGCATGCACTGATCATGGTAATTTTTCCTAGAAAGTACGGATGAAAGTTAGAAACATTGGTAGGGATTATCAGCTGCAAATCTCAGTACCCACCGTCCCCAGAGGCTCCCAGTAACTACACCTCCCCTTGCCTACCCCACATTTCTGGGAAATATATCAGAACTGCTGAGCCTTCTGAAACACATGGTCAGGCAGATGTTTTCATAAGGTCTCTGCCTCTAGCCGGACCACTGGACCTCTCTGCTCCATATCTACATTCAGTGTTTTCTAAGTGGACAAGTTTTTTGCAGAGGAATGTTAGTACTTAACTGGTAACATCTAACCTAAATCAGTTTGCATTTACCATGGATCACTTTGACTTATCATCATCCAGGTTTGGGTTTGTTTTCTTCTGTTCAGTTTCCAAGGAATAAATTCCCAGCTCCCAGAAAAATAATATTAATTTGCTGGTATGTACAGTAATTTCACGTGTATAAGGTGCATCTTTTTTACTGAATTGCCAACCCCGAAGTGCAAGCCGGGCCGAGCCGAGGCGAGAGCAGGCAGGCGCAGCCGGCAGCCGTGGGGGCAGGAGCAGCCACGTGGGGTGGGAGCGGCCCCGAGCCCGCGACTGCCCCAAGCTGGGGCAGCCCTGAGCCTGCGGCAGAGCCGTGCGGGCGCAGGGCCGAGCCCGCGGCAGCGCTGAGCAGGGGGTGCCCAGAGCCCGCGGCTGCCCCGTGCTGGGGGGGCTCTGAGCCCGCAGCTGCCCCGAGCCCAGGCAGTAAACCCTGTGATCACACACTTCGTTACTAATTCGTTACTTTGTTGCCTGAGGATCCTTGCTGGGGAAAAAAAA
>VRYO01002778.1:5832332-5847351 GCA_009812075.1 Sialia sialis | reverse complement strand
TGGTTCTTGTAAGCCTTGTATTTGACATGCTGTTTAATGTGGGGGTTAGTCAAAGAACAAGCTGAGTGATGAGAGATGTGCTGAGTGATTGTGACTGCTGAGCAACTGCTCTACTGTCTTTCAGTCTAGTAGGAGCCCTTCCAGGATTTGAGGCTGTGGTGTTATCTGCTTCATTGCAGTCAAACTTCTGAGGCCTAAAGGTGGAAGAACTTATGATTATTATGTTATTAAGTCCTGCTATGGCAGGAATGGACATCACCCCCCTAAATCCCCCCTTTCTTCACCCCTCCTGCAGCAGCTTTGGCTTTCGCAATGTTTGGGAAGGATGATAAATTCCAATGAATACCAAAAGAGGTAGCCTAATGTTCTGTAAGGAGACATTTGATATGAGTGATACTTGAAAGATGTTAAGGTTTTACAACATATTTTCCACTACGACCTGTGAAATCATGCCCTTGTATATCATAGCAGAGAGGGATGTTGAAAGTACATATTTAATTTTTCCCTAGTGGTTTTGGGGACAGGAAGAGGGGGAACATTTTGCTTTTCTAAAAAGAACTCTATAACCAGCTCACCACAAGCCCAGTGACTCCTGTGAGGTGTTTATGGCAGTAACATCTTCGGCTGGGAGGAATCCCACTTATTGGCAGCTCCTGAATAGACTTGGAGGCAATTCTTGTCAAGTATCTTCCTTGGCTTCTTCAGGAGCTGGGAGTTTACAGACAGTAGATAGGGGAGCTGAATAAATGGATAGCAAATGTGGTACGACTCAAAGGAGATCCTTCTCATAAGATTTTTAAAAGGGAATATGACATAACGTTTCCCCCTGTTTTTCCAGTTAAATTTACTTTTATCATACAAACCCAGATTCTTAGGAACCTCTTTGTAGCATGTTACTAATGAACAGTCTTATACCTTCTTAGCCTTCATGAATGGGAATGGGTGTCTTGGACATATTACTGCTGCTTTATTTGCCACAGAACACACTATGAAAGAAATTAGTCCTTTTGGAAGCCAAATGAAAAACAAAACAGCCCAAAACTGTACAGACAGTGAAACGTCTGTACAAAAAGTAGGTTCCTTTGTGGTTGGTGCTGATATACTCCAAAAGGAACTTGTCCTGTCAGAGGAGAGGAGGGGTTTCATTTTGCTAGTGCTGCCTGTTCGAGGCTTTTATGGGAACTAAATGTATGTTAAGGAAATATGTGAGAGTTACCTGCAAAATTAATAAAGTCTCATTAGACTCATTTACATTAAAATTTCTGAATGCAGTTGTTCACATGACGTGGCTGCACACAAAATGACTTGTGTGACCTTTCAGATTTGATAAAAGTATTGTGTGACTGTGGACAGGTTAATCTAATAGACAGAATAATAATAGTTACTTTACTGAGTGATTAAAGCTCAAAAAAGAGGGAGAGTAGATATGTTTAGCTATAACTCAGCCAAAGAAAATAAGGACCAGAACCTCAACAGTAGCTGAGATTTATGGGATTCTGATGCTCACCGTAAAAAAGGGATAATATCAACTATAAACTAGCTTAAAATTAATTCAATATTTGTGATTTTGCATCTATATTGTAACTGTATCTGTGTTGTTAAGCATGTTAAGGTGAGACAGCTGCTACAACTTCATACAGAGACTATATGCATGTAACAAGCTGCATTCACATGCAATAGACTTTAAAGTGGTGTAGAAAAATGCTCTTTCACCTAAGAACTTTGTCTTGGCACTAAACAAGCAGGTTTTTCTGATTTCCACTGATTCAAAGTTCAAAACTGTAAATCTTTGTTATCTGCAAAGCTGCAGAAACAGCTTACTTTCCCAACTGCTGTCGGTAGCACATGTGAAGATGAGAAGCTTTAAAAAATTGTCAGTGTGTCTATCCATGGCCAGTAGTCCCATGAGTGAAGCCAGATGATCTTTGGAGTTAGCATAATTCCTCAAAGAATGCAGAGGAGCTGCATTTAAAGTAAGACAGACACAGTACATGCATGCATGCTAGTCACAGTATTTGTTAACTGAAGGCTATGACTTTCTACTCTTGATCTTTTTAGTTATGTCATTTGCTGTCATGTAGGTATTGATTTTTGCATTAATGAGTTTGATTTCAAGGTGAGATCTCTCTGTCAGACCTGTTTATATGATAGGCAGGTATTAATTAAGGATTTAATTATTTTGTAAGATCTGTTTTAATTTTACTTGCTTGAAGAGACTGTTTCGCTGTATTTTGCAGCAAGAGCCATTTTTCACTTCTATGCCAGAGTTATCCCATTCGCTATTGATTTACCTGTCTTTGCTTTTGATTTCAGTTTTACAGTGGGAGTTTTTATACTTACTGCATGAATAGTACAGTCTGTTTAATTTCTGAAATGTGTCTTTTTTCTTTGTGGCATTGAATATTTTGTCATTGGCAGCCTGAGCTGTGGGCAGGGCTCTTTAAAGTGTTATCTTCAATAGGACTAGTCATGCTGGAAGCACTGGGCTGTCATGAATCTGCAGTCCAAAACACCTGCTCAATCATTCAAGGCTTTCTGCCATTTTTCTTTATCCCTTTACTTGTTTTGCAAACCATTGTCAATATTTATTAGTACAGCAATTTCACACTTAAAAGGTGCACCAGATTATAAGGCACACTTCTGGCTTTGGATCAAAACTTCAGTCAAAAAGGTAGACCTTATACGTGTGAAATTACTGTAATTTATTTTTATTGTCGTTGGGTACATTATCTCAATGTGCAAGTGTCAGAAAAATACATGCCCAGCATGACTTTGCTCACGTTTTATCACTACTTGCCACACACAGAGAGATGCTATTTTCTATACCAGGTATACAATGGGCCGTTATAAAGGCCCAAAGTCTGCATTCATTTGCCTTTGAATGCCAAGGTGATGACATTACAAAGCTAATGGTATTTTTTCTGAAATTTCCCAGTCCATGGCTAGAACGTTAAGAAATAGTAGAATTCCCGGCATGGGGAAAGATTATTTAAGGAGGGCAAATATGCCATGACACAATTTGCTTTGAATTATGTATTAAATAAATTTCTTGCTAATTTCATAATGTAGTAGAAATTGTGTAAGATTTTTTCGTTTGTGAAAATTCTTAGTTTAAGAATTTTAAATTAAACACTGAAGATGTATTTCTGTAACTAAAGGAGTCATTTAGACTGCAGGGGAACTAGAGCAAATAGTTATTTTTCATCAGATTATGGATTAGATGGCAGTACAGAAAGGAGGAATTTGCAGTACAGAAAATAATGCTGAGAAAGAGATCTTTTTCTACATGCTGGCCTGCATAAAGGGCTTTTCTTTTGTCTGGAATCCACAGGTGGTTACAGCGGAATTGGTTTCAAAATGTATTTAGTGCAGTCATGGTCAATTCAAATTACTCCCTCAGGATTTATTGCAGTGATAGAGAATAATGCCTGTGCTGGGAAATTGATTTTGCCATACATTTTGCAAATGCATTTGATAATGTTATTAAAATCCTGAACTCCTTGGGCTGCAGAACTGTGGAATTCACAACAATGCTGCCCTTAAAAAAACAACAACTTTGTTATAGAATCTCTAATTTTGTTTTGCCAATTCTCTTTCTCTAGTATAATTTCATATTAATTTCATAGTGGAATTTCAGAACTACTTTCCTGCTTTTTCTTAGAATTGTGGAAAAAAGCCCCAAACTGTATTTTTCTCCTATCCTTTCTGATGGTTTTAGAAAGTATTTTATTTTTTTTTCTTTAGAGAGTTTCTTTAGTTTTCTTTCTGTTCTTTAGTTGCTCTCATCCTTCCTTTGCCTTCTTTTATGTTATATAGTTTAAGAGATATTGGCCGGTGGCCATATATTTATGAAACAAATATGAACTTGAATTTGCTCTTCGGGTTTTCAGTTTGCTGTACGTGAAGATGCACATCTTCCTGGAAAAGCCGTGAACAAGCAAGAGCAATGCATAATGCTGGTATTGGTGTCTTTACATGAAAGCTTGTTCTTCTTCCCTTTAGTTGTTCCATTTCTTTAGACACCAAAAAATTTGAATGGAATTTGTCCTTTTTTTTTGCTTCATTATTTAAAGTCATCTTTCTAATGTAATTAGATTGGGTTACTAAGCTTACTTTTTCTCTTGAACTTTTCGAGTTTTTTTTTCTTTTTTTCTTTTTTTTTTTGCCTGCTAGTGGGCTGAGGTGGAGGAACTACAGTGACTTCAGAGGAAGTATTTTTTGGCTCTGAAATTATCTTGGAGTTGATGTTCTTTGCTATGAATGGGTGAATTGCTCTAATTTGCTGGAAGTGGATCTTCAGTGAATCAGAAAAGAGACTTTTGCATTGTGGGCTGTGAAAAGCCAGATGGTGTAGCCAGTAGGGTGTTATTATTGAGGGCAGCTTAGCATAAATAACTGTACCACTTAGTACTCATGATGTGTACCTACTTCTTTCTCTTGAAGCTGGAAACCTGAATTTCTGTCATCATCTCGTTTTCCTGGACTTTTGTGCTGAGTTCTCCCTTTGCTCCTTTTCTACTTCTGTAATTCAATTTCACAGCACTGTTTTATAGTACTCAGCCCGTGAGTTGATACTGCCGTGGTTGTATTCATTATCCCTAACCACAGTAATCCAAATCTTGGTCTGTCCTGCAAAGTATGACTAAGCAGCTCCAGGTCTTGAAGCATTCTGTAGCTTTTTAAGTTGTGCCTATGGAAGATGCCTATAGAACTGAGTGGAAATGAAATAAGTACTACTTCTTCACAGAAAAATAAATGGTGAATGGCCACAGGATTTAGTGGAGGTTCAGTTTGGAGTTCCAGCTTTTTGAACCTACAAGAGACGGAGAACAAATCCTGCAGGGGAGAGGGCTGCAGGAAATGACACCATCATATTGGCATCGGACAAGTGACAGAAGAATCAGAGGATGATGGGGAAAGGGTCTTGTAAGGATTACATTATGCATAACGCATGAATCTATCTTCTTTGACTTCACTGAAATCTATATATGTAATCAACTTCCATTCACTGTAATTTTGTGTTCCTAGCGTAACAACATTTCCTTGCCTTAATTTAATAGCTTGAATTTTATATAATAGAGGAGTATTAGTAGTAGTGCATGTCTGAAGCAGTGGTTTTATTTTCCTGATATTTTCTCCTGATAATGACAATCTTTTGCGAGTAAAGAATACTATACTGCTTATGGACAGTTTTCAGAGACAGAAAAAACATTTTCACTTGCCATTAGTGAGCAGAAAAGAAATGTAAATCTCACTGTTCCACCTTATGGTGCCTTTGGAAATTGCCTCTCTGGCAGATGGAGAATGTATTATAACTTCAAAGAAAGTTTTGCCTCATAATGAGAACACACAGTTTCATTTTTGTTGTTTATTTTTTCTGTAAATCTCTTTACCTTGCTTACTTTTACTTGCTTATTTTTGAGCATATTGCACAGCCTAGCAGATAATTATTATAATCAAGTAGTTGGCAAGAATCCCCTGCTTTGTAGCTCTGTTTAGCTCTGCTGCTGTCAAGAAGAAGCAGTTTCTTTCTTCGATGTAGGCTATTTATGAGTGTGTGTTAATGGTAAAGTAGCTCTACCAAGACCCTTTCCCTGCCATCACTTTTTTGCTGGAGTTAATTTGAGCTGCAGAGGTGCTGTGGTGGCTTTAGACCCCATGAGTTGTTCCATAATTCTGTAATGTCAGCTTTTATTCTTTAGCCTGTGTATGAGTTGATTTCTATCCTGCTCCATGCACCATTATTGCACCCCACCTTTCACTTAGAACACTGAAGGCTTCAAGTGCTACAGTAATGGATAAATTTTCAAATTTGAAACAGCTGCCAACTAAGCAAGCTCTATACTTGGTGGTGAAGTGAATCTAAATATCAAGTTGTTGTGGAGGTATGCTATACAGTGATGCCTGTTGATGCTAGATTCAACAGTAATAAAGGTATACCAACCAATTCCATCTTCCTTCTGTTTGGAGGACTCTGGTGGATTATTCATGGTCAACTGAAAGTAGTTCAGTTAGTCAGAGCATGGTGCTGATGACACCAAGGTCATGGGTATAATCCCTGTATGGGCCATTCATTTAGTAATTGGACTCAATCCTTGTGGGTTTCTTCCAACACAGAATATTTTGTGATGGTTGAGGTCACTCCTTTAAGAAATCACTTTGTGACTTTGCAACTTTCATGCCTAAGTGATCATTAGTAGCAATTAGCCATTAGTCATTACTAGCATTCCCGCAGGCAAAAGGGACCTTACTGCGATCTGTGGACAAAATGATGGATGGATGTCAAGTAGTGGTAGATCATGATCTGTGGAAAAGTAGCTTTACTGATGCTGCTCCATCAGTTTTCTAGGACAATGCTGGCTCCATACTTGTTAAGGAGATGGATATTTTAGTGCTGCATGATGGGACGCTGCAGATATATTAGCCCAGCTTCCCAACAAGCTGTGACTTGTGTTGTGTTTCCTTTTCAGAAGTGGGAAAGACAAAAGAGAGATTGGTATTGTTTATCTTGGCCTGAAAATGAGCGAAGGGATATTAAATAAAGGAATTATGAAATAATTGACTATTCGAGTGTAGATATAAGGAGCTTTTCACTCATTGTCTAACAATATAAAATACTTCATTAAATTAAAAGGGGATAAATCAAAAAATTATGAGAACATTCTTCCTGGGGTGAAAATTTGTAGCTGTGACTTTCCTTGGCAAGGGGTTTTCTTCGGAGAAAAGTTGGACATTTATGAATTTAACACAAGTAAAGACAGTTTATTTAGAAAAGTTTAAAGACATAATAAAACCCTGTCCTTTGGTTATTAGCCTGCTTAACTGTTATACTTAAATTGAGCACTTCATGGTAGAGGAGAAGAAAGGAGAGAGGAAGAGAGTAGTTTTGTCTACTATGTGGTTCTTGCATCTTCAGACTCTGGCACTGACCATTGCCCAGTAACCAGGTCCTGCACTAAAGATTCAGTCACTCTGCTCCAGTCTGGAAGTTTTAGATCTTTATAATATTCCTTCAAAAGCTACAGATTGACTTGGGGAGGAAGGGGAGGAAATGAGATTGTAATGTGGCTAGGCAAGCTAGGAATCAAGCTCTGATTCTGTCTAGTGGAATGAGATATTGAGAATAAAATATGCTAGTGTATTTACAAGCAAAGTGGAAACCAGTGGTGCAAAGCGGAAAGAGCACACACTTTAGCCCAGATATCCCCATGTCTCTTCTGTGATCTCTCCAGGGTCCCTTGTGTGGATGAAATACAATAGCTCTGTTGTAAAACTTTAGTCGCTGTGATTCCCATTTCTGTTGTTTTGCAAGAGCTAGATGTCAGCAAGAAACTGTTAAAAAAGTTAAATTAAAAGACTGTTGCTTTGTGTCTGCTGTATAGCTGCAGAGTGAGGGAGAGCTGCCACTCTGTGAGGAGATATGAGAAAGGACAGTACCACAACTAGAGATGAAATGACATGGCAGTGGTTAGGAAAAACAAGGCACTTTTTTGGCCATTTTGGTGAAAAGTTCCAATAAAGGCAGCTAAGAATTACTAACATAATGGACAATAATATGCATGAAAGATGGAAGCAATTGAGAGCAAAATCTTGTTATTCAGCAATTTTTTATTCTAATGTGTCTTTTTAGCTTCTCCAGAAAATGGTGGAACATTACCCAGAAATGGAAATTCAAGGGCTACAAATTTAGAACCTAGATGTGACAAAACTTCAGGGATTCTTCTGGTTTAATCAGAATATCTGGTTTATTTATACTTTAAATACCATGGTTAAAATAGTCTCATCCATTAGTTGGAATAAAAAAGAAATGAGGAAATAGAGAATAGGTTGTCTAAAAGCAGCACATGTGATAAAGGATTTAGTATTAGAGACCTATGGTCTGCATATTCAGGGAGGCTTCAATCCTCCCAAAAATTATGGATGTATAAATTCTGTATATACAGTAATTTCACGATTATAAGCCACACCTTTTTCATTGAAGAATCCAGCCTACCCCAGTAGTGTGGCTTATATTCAGGTGCAGCTTATCTATGGACAAATTCCAGTGAAATGCCAACCCGGAATGATTCTGTTACTAATTTGTTACTTTGTTACACATGGATCCTCGCTTAAAAAAAAAAAAAAAAAAAAGTGCGGCTTATATTCAGATGCGGCTTATAATCGTGAAATTACTGTACCAAGTTGGACATACACTTCTTTTTGGAGTTGCTATGTTTCTAATTTTTGTTTCTGAAGAACAGATACTGAAGAATTCCTCTACTTGCCAGCACAGCACCATCTCATTCTTCTGATTACTTGAAGCTGAAATTCATTCCAGTTAACTGTTTTGATCACTGAAGGGGCTAAATTCAAAATGTTCAGAACTAGTTCCCAGAACAGAGTATTTCCTTTTTCTAAGAGAAAACAAAAGACTTTGGAGAATTCTGGAGCTTAGAAAATGGACCTAGCAATCTGATTTTCATCATCTGCTATTTCAAAACAGCTGACTTCTGCTGTGCAAGAAGTATAGGAACAGTATAGGACTTCAGTGTCCTATAAGGAGAAGAATTCCTTGTCTAATGACAGGGATGCTTGTGTCTGTATCACTGGTGTGGCCTGTTGTTGGGGGTTGGTTTTTCCTTTCCTTTTTGCCTGTGGAATTTCTTCCCATGGACACGAGTCACGACCTGCTCAACCTGAGCAGGAGTCATGATGGTTTATTCGACCCCAGGGTGCAAAAGTCAATCTACAAGGGACTAAAGTTTTCTTCTGGAGCAAGCAACAGTGCACTTTATTGAGTGCCAACCACTTAGTTTATGATAGAGGAAAGAGAAATAAAGGAAACAAAGTAAAAGTGGGGGGAGAAAGAGAGAGAGAAAAAGGATGGGGGGAATAGGTACCAATGGATGGGATGTCGTCCTCGAGTCATCTGCCGATAGACACATCTTCCGTCCGTGGGGAGTAAGAGATCTCGAAAGTCTCTTCAGAAGGTCATCATTTTATAGTCCTTTTCCAAGGCGAGTGGCCTCTGGCCAAAAGGTGGGGAGATTTATGGACTGTTGTGTGCAGAGGCCCATTGCTCCATGAAACAGGTGCAGGAACAGGATGCTATAACCAGTACCCTGCTTGAGAGCAGCATACCATGGCGAAGCACCAAGCGCACCTACAAACAGTCCCTCGGCAAACATCCACCTTGGCCAGGCCAGAAACTCCTGTCCAGAATGAGTGGTGGGGTCCTGAGGTTTTCAGTCTCTAATGATGATTGTGAGGCAGATCAGGGAAACCAGACTGACCCTTACAACATGCTAAGAGAAACTGATGGCTAGGTCCTTGAGACAAGGTGTGGGGTGAGGGGGAACCTCCCAGGTTTTTTTGGGAGTTTCTCCTGGAGGAGCGATGTGGGGGGACGGGATGACACCATGAGATAAGAAGCAGGTAAAGGAGGGTGGGAGCAGTTGCTCACTCTCGCTTGGTCTTGGCTTTGGAAGAAGGTCGCTGTTAAGTGCCACCATTGCAATGCCAGGAACTCTTTTTTTCTCCTGCTGTTGCACTCTGCACCCCAGGCTTGCTAGGACATCCTTCTGCTTTCAGCTTGCTGTTTCTGAGAGTCCTACCTCTCCTCCATCCCTTCCCATCTGGGACACAGCTGCCATCACCCCAGTGCCCCTGCAGCTGTGCAGGGATCATCATACCTGCCCTGCCCATCACAAGCCTGCCAGCGCTCCCTGACAGCTTGACAGTAACTGCACCAAAGGGAAAGTACCTGCAGCCGAGAAGGACTGGAACTGGGTTACTGTTCCATTTGTTGTTAATTCCGTAGTTGTTGTTGTTTTGTTAGTCTTGTTATACATACTATTAAAGAACTGTTATTCCTATCTCCATATCTTTGGTTGTGAGCCCCCTTAATTTCAAAATGACACTAATTCAGAGGGAGAGGATTTACTTTCTCCATTTCTAGGGAAGGCCCTGCTTTCCCAAGTAGACACCTGTGTTTCAAACTGGGACACCAATTTATACTATCCGCCCCTCTCATTTCCTTCTCAGAACTTAATTCATCTGTTATTTTTACAAATTAAAAATTGCTGCTAGTACACAGTGTGCTTTCCTTAAATGTTACACTATGAAACTTAGTCACTTTCTGTGCTTGTGTGTGTGCTTGAACTATTCCCTCACATGATATTCCTGTAGTTACAGGGTGTATTTTTTAAAGGTGTTAAGGTTTGCCAGATACTGGATCATGCTATTTAAGTGCTCTGAACTCATGAGCGAAGAATCAATGTAGAATGATGGCGGGGGTGGGGGGTATCCACTTGTGATGCAATGGACAACCCAACCTTTTGCAAGGGCTTTTTGGACAAGTAATGATATCTCAAAGATTTCTTCTCCTGCTTCCAGCTGGCGTGCTATACTACCCTTTCTCCTTTGGCCCTGCTAGTTGGCTCAGGACTCTTCTGGCCTGGAAGTTTATGTACCTTTGCGTTTCTGTGGAGTATGTGCAGCTCAGCAGGACAGTCTGTTCCTCAGTTCTCATCTGATGGAGGTGCATCCCTTACAGTGACAAATGAAATATTTGTCACTCAGTGCACAGTCTGGATGTGTATGCTGATTTGTGCACAAATAACATGCTGGTCTTGTGTCCACTATGCAATTGGGTTTGTGTGTAGAGGCTGTATGAACAGGGACTGATTGTAGAAGCAAAGGTGCATCTCATGGTTTCATTCAGGCATGTAGCCTGGTCTGAAAAGGACATAAAGTATTTCTGCCCCCCTAATTCTGAATGAAATAGATGTTGCTACATTCATTTGAAGATCAGTACATGCAATGAAGAGAGTGTACATGCAATTATTTTTATTATGGATATTTATGACTTAGTTGGCATGATAATGTGTTTCAGGTAAATTTTACTAGCCCTTCACCAGACAGAACTTTTACTGTACGAATAAGTGTAATTCTCGTAATACTAATCAAGACTTTTAGTTTGGGATCGGGAGTTATTTTATGGTAAGCTCAGTTTTAAGTATCGAGTGTCTTTAAAAGTTGTCTTGCGTTAAATTTAGAGTAGTGGGGAGTTTGTCATGCTTCTTCATATCACAGTTTTCACATCATGGATCATAGGTGATACCCTTTAAATCTTTGGGAGTGGCTCTGCCATCTCCATGTATTCAAAGCTGGGTTGTCTGAATTGTGTTTCTAAAATATACAGCTAATTTAAATTGAAGGTCTTGCTGGTTTAGTTACATTTATTGTGCTCTCAGTGGGTTTTGTATTTCCAACCAAATAAATTACTGAAGGATTATTTTTTAAAAAATTTTATATTATCCCAATCTTTGCTTCATCTCATGCAGTTGAGGAAAGATTTGCATGTTCTGTGACTTTTGTTCTTTCTGAGGATTGCTTTTTGTTGCACATTGCCCTCTACTAGCCCCTAAATTCTGTGAGTGTGAGGCTTGTGTAGAACAAAAAATAGCTAGAAATGTAGACAGGCAACATTGGGGAGAGAGAAAACAATATTAGTGTATGTATGAAAAACTGATTTAGAAGAAAGGAGAAGGGAAATGTCTCAATACTTTGTGTCAGGCTTAATTTTTGCACCAATTAGGAGATATATAAGATCCCTAGCAAATTTTAGTCTACAATGAACAAAATATGAAAATAATTTTTCTCGAGTGGTATGTGAGTTTGGCCATGTTTTAAATTTTCTGTAAAAGCAGAAATGAACTTAAACAGCCTTCATTTGCTTACTTCCAAATATAAATTAGACATGATTTATAAGTTTCCATTTACAAAAAATGTATGCTTTCCTTAGGAGAGAGTTTATTCTTCTTTTAACACTTAGGGACACAATGTGCAGGCAATAACTGAAAGTAATGCAGGCCATATTTCTGAGAGCCAAGCTAGAAGATGCTATATTAATACTGTGATTTTGGACACAAGCACATTAACAGATATTCAGAAGGAGTCAGGACAGAAGAGGCCAGCTTTTTGAAGAGATTCTGGAAGGCATTTCATATTTGTTCATATTTGCCAGTCTGTTTAAATGAGCATTCAGATTCAGAGCATTAGACATGCAAAGTGATAGAAGCCTTTGCCTTCCTTTACTTGCATGTTCTGCAAAGCATGTCTTGAAGTGTTGTTCTTGAACCTCACCATGCTGATCAAAATAAAATGGGGCAAATTATGAGGATAATGATACTGCTGTTCATCTAACTTATATTAGTATATTTGCTACAGTCATTAAAAACCTGATTTTTAATGGATGAAACACAAATATCTGTTCTTCAAGGGTGTGTGTACGACTAGGTAAATTAAACAAATCCATTGTCTTTTAAATCATTGACTTGGTCTGAAAGGTAAATATCCTTTAAAATGAGTATGGGCAGTAGGAAACCTACCACAATTTGAAGAAATAAATAAACTGAAACAGCTGATGCCATGAGGAATGCAAAAGAATCTAACTTTGATCTACTTGCTTGTTCTGAGTTTTTTTTTGATTTTTTAAAATGAGGACTCCTTCCTGATTCATGGAAAGGTGGTGACCAGTCAACTTGCTGCTCTGGTAAACACCCACATATGTTGCATGGAATACCCACAGCTGTAGTACAGATGTGTATTAGTACAGAGGGACTGGGCTCTGGGTTGACCATCTCTGACATCTTCTCTGGATTTGAGCAAAACTGTACATTTTCTGAGTTAACCTTTAGCAAGGGCTTTTAGACAAGTAATGATACCCCAAAGGTTTCTTCTCCTGACTCCAGGTGGCCTGCTGTATTACCCTTTCCCTGGTGTTAAACTACTCAAGGAGTAGATATTTACAGCAATTTGCAAGTGTATTTGTAAATGGCAATTTAGGTAGCCCACACATAGTCTTTGCTTACTGTAAAGGTGCAATAATAAATCCTTTCAGTCTGACAGCAAATAAGTTTGAGCTTTCAATCTTGGCTGCTCACTGATACTTGCTAATGAACTCAGGGAAAAAAAAATTAATAATGTGACTATATACAAATAAATCTTCTTGGGTTTCATTCTGTCGTCTTTTTCTTTAAATGGACCACTACTCTTGGTGATCTTGTTCACAACAAAGCTCTAAAGTTGTACCAGTCCAGTCAGGAATATTGGTTGGAGCATTGTGGTTTACAGGCAGGAATTAGCAGCTTAGACTGGTTTTGGGCCTTGCAAAATGTTTCCACAAATGCTTGTAAGTGTTCAGATTTAGCCTATCTTAAGAACCTGACACTGCTTAAAGAGGGTTTAGGCTCTACGTGGACTGAACTTTTCCTGCCACCTTCTTACCACTTGTCTCAGGTCAGCTGCATCAGGAACTGACTTGGCTGAAATCTAATGTTGCACCAATAACAAAGTTTTTATGATGGGCTTTTATTGGATCCTGTTCTTGATCCGATTTGAAATCCATTTGCACAAAACTGTGCTGAAACGAAGGCAGCTGGATGCAAGGTTGCTTTCTACTTAGAGTTCTTCTTTGTCTCCTTTGTAGCATCCTCCTGCAATTTGTCTATCAGAGATATGAGTATAATCATAAGTTTTTTTCTCATTAGTATTCTAAGATCACATACATACTCTGAATTCAGGATACATACTTCAATCATTTAGGCTCTCTTAAGTAATATATCACATTACAGCTTTATAAGTATAGGAAATGATGCTAATTGATCTAACCAAAGAAAATTGAGTTATACTAGCAATTTTTAATGCTATATTGCATGCTACTAATAAAAGTTACATTACTGATTTGTTTTTCATAGTAAGTTGCCTAAACAAGATAGCTAGTACCTTAAGTTGTGGTATCTAAAATAACTTAATAAATATAATTCTAAAACAATCCTGCCACTAAAAGTCAAAAAGTGCTCCGGTGTAATTAAAATAACATGTTCAGTATGAATATTTATTTGTGAGATAGATATTCTCAGTTATTAAATTCATCACTCCTTGCTTTATGCAATTAGCACAGAATAGGGAAATTCTTGTGCTCTGCTGTTGCTTTACAGAGGTATTCAGTCTTGAGGCTCTGTAGCTTACTACTGAATAAAAATGGATTTGTATTTAAACCCTTAACTGTGCATAGCAAGGCTTTAGCATGTTATAAAATATAAAATTATAGCAGAGTATGTGGCAAGCATTAAAAAATGGATGGAGCTGCTTTCACTGAAAAGTAGGGGAGTTGACTTTGATGATTAAATAAGGCTTTAGTCATGCAAATATTTGCTAGTTGCTGTTAATTCCTTTTTCTTTCCTCAGAAATACATTCTCTTTTAATTTCTGTTCTTTCAGTTTATATACATAATAAAATTTGATTATTTTCTATTTGATTATATTTGCACAGTAAGAAGGAAGGCAATGTAGACCAAACAGACTGATAGAGTAGATGGTCCTTTTAGCAGACATTTTCAGTGCTGGAACTCAAGCTTTGTACTCCCAAAAAGACATGTTTTAAGCCATGCTCTATCATGTGGTAAGTAGGCATTTAGCAGTACAGCTGCTTTCTATGATTTCAGATATTGACAATTGCATTTTGTAGTGGTTCAGAACCTATCTGTGTAATAAGAGTGATAAGGTCTGTCATTCCAGGTTGGACCTGCCTCCCAAACCTCTGGTTCACTTCAATGGGATCTAGCTGCTTTTGCAGGAGACATGGTAGCCAAACATAAGGCATGCCAGGAATAGCTACATTAAACTGGAGTGAATTCAGGCCCTGGCTAGCATCAGAACAGGAATGGCAGATTACAATACAGTCTGAAATGCCTAGTTCTTCCTGAATCTGGACTTGGCTTGCAGAATGGTGTCTGGTGTTCAGAATGCAAGCGTGATGGTGTAATGTACTTAGGCTGTTTTCTCCTTTAGTGATTTTCATTTGTTTTGCTTTCTGTAGACTAACTGAAAGCAGTAAATCAAAGATCTGTTGATATTTTTCATTGGTGGATTTGTTCACAGTCACCAGTTAGATACACAGAAGAGCAGAGAAGGCAAAAAATTAGGATCTCATAATCATTCATCATGTAAATTACAGTAATTTCATGAATATAAG
>VRYO01002778.1:5759693-5821117 GCA_009812075.1 Sialia sialis | reverse complement strand
GAAGTGCGGCTTATATTCAGGTGCGGCTTATAATCGTGAAATTACTGTAATTACATTGTCAGTAGCTGAGATATTTTACAAACTGCAGGCAGCCACTTTAGGTGGAAGAACATGTTTGTATTTATTCTGTGTGTATACATTTGCTTTTATAACACAAATGGGTACAAAAAACACAGACACTTTGTTTCAATGAACAATAGTTTCACTGGCTTCATTTTTGTGTCTGTTTTCTTCCTGCAGGTCAAAGCAGCAGATGCAGATGCTGACCAGTTTGGAGAAATTGAATATTCTCTTTATGATGGATTTAATTTTTATGAAAAATCCAAAGCTTTCCAGATTGACCCACACACTGGTCAGATCTTTGTATCTCAAGACATTGACAGAGAAGTAGATCCAACCACTTATGACCTCTTAATAAAAGCTAAAGATGGGGTAAGTTTCACCTTTCTACTCTGCCAGATCTGCGAATGCATTTGCAAATTTGGATGTCTGGTATACTTTTGGATGAGAATGTAAAAATGACTATGCAAAAATTGCATGAATTTGAATAAAATGTCTTATCCCTAAAAAGATTAGAAAATTATATCAATGAACTGTGAATTTTTACCCAAATAAAATTGGCTGTGAAATACCCAATGACTCCTAAATAAGGTTTGGAAAATGTTTCTAAGATATGTTAGTCCTTGCTAATTTTCCTCCTCCTAATGGAACCAATGGACTCCCAAGTTACTTCTGCTCCCTGCTTTCAAGATCACTGCAGCAGTAATAAGATAGTACCATGGGCTAGAACTGCATGTCTACTCTAGATAACAGTGACTTTCCTGCGTAAATTCCTTGTTCTTTCTAGCTGGCTGATGCCATTGCTGCTGCTATGGCTGGGTGCAGCCTCCCTGCAGCTGCATGTCTGAAAGTTTTCCCATTTTACAAGATCTGGTGCTTGGAAGTGGATATTCATGGTACAGTAAGGACAGGATAGTTTATGTGCCTAAAATAGTCCGTTGCAGATCCTGGCAGGGAGAGTGAGGAGACATTTGTTGTGGTGGGAACATAGCCTGCCTGCCTGATGCCACGTAACAAAAAAAATTACTAGTAAGCTCTGGAAAAATAATGGAAAAAAATGGTTCATTACATTATTTTCCTTACAAAATATTCATTTTGTGATTTGCAGCCTGAGGTGGTTTGCATTGTGACGCCTAGTTCTTACTTGTCTCTACCTTCTTCAGCTTAATAGTGAATTGTGAAGAAGCTGAAGAAAAGTTTATTGGTTGCCTTCAAATGTTAAAATTAACATAAGGACACTTTTCAGATGTTATTCAGGTCACATTTTGCAGTACAATTTGTCCTGAAAAACACTGAAATTCAATTATTTTGGGCTTTGCAGTTTTAATTTCTTACTTTGAATATTAAACCTACATTTAAGATAATGTCCTAAGTGTATCTACTTTACCTTTTTAAAAATGCATTTGTGCTAGAAAAGCTGTATTTTTAATTTAAATGCCTGTAGTTTTTGTTATTGAACACTGAAGAAACTTAGTGAACTATGATTTCCATACTCATGAGAAGATGAACTTAAATAGCTGCAGTTGATGGTTGTATTAATTATTTCATTGTAATAACATAGCTGTTGAGGGTATAAATCTGTTTTGCTGAATTCATATACTTTTGTGATATTTAAGTAATCTGTTTTTTTCTTTAGTTGTTGCAATTCAGTCTTCATTTCAGAGGCTACAGAAATATTCCTTTATTATTACTGCCTTTAGCAGTGTGCTTTTTCTCCCTCTCTTTTAGAGGAACAAAAATGACATATTTGTATATTTGTTTCCATATTCATCTGATTTGAATGTCTAATAACTTAACTCTGCTCATTGTAGGGGCCTTGGACTGGAAAATCTTTGAAAGGTCTCTATCTACTCAAACCATTCTATGATTTTAATATAAAAATACGAGTGGGTTTTTCCATGACAGTGCCTGTAATGTCTATAGTAGAGGTAGTTCTATCTGACCATTTTGGAATTTCACTTGTATGTGATTTCTGTCTTCAAAATTTATACTTGAGTACAGATATCCAAACTTTGAAGAGTAAAGCAGTCTATATTGGAATGTGTAACAGCAGAAAATTATGCATTCTGCTATGCTTCATAATTTTGTTTTCCTCTCATTCACATGTTTTGAAGCTGTATAAATGCAAAGGACACATGCAAATGTCTGGAATATTAAGATTAGTCATTAATAAAGGGTATGTGAGAGCTGGACAATAGCAACAAAATTCTGAAAAGTTTCTAAGATATTGTCTGGTACAAAAAATTATTTTGAAAATCTGAAAGAAAATATGTTTGCATGAAAAAGGCTTGATGCCTTAATTTTTTTAATTTAAATTACTGCTCTATTGATAAATCTTACCTTAAGTTAAAGGAAAATAACCAATGCATTGAAACTATAGAGTATTTAATTTTTAAATTGCTCTGTCATTTATCTCCTTTTATGGACCTTGTGTTTTCAGAAGCTCAGTAATGGGAAGAAAGGTTCAGTGTCTTATTGCCTTGTTTTTGACAGGCAAGGCTTGATCTCCTTTACTGAAAGCCAGCGCTTTGTAGAAGTTTGTCCATCTGACACCTAAATTTAGTATTAGCTTTTCAAAATTTTCAATGTACCTGAACTTGTGTTGACTAACTCTCTACCTTTAAAGCAGAATTGTAATTGGATATTTATTTGATTTCCTGACATTCTGCTGTTGATTTTGGTGGAATAAAAAGGTTAGGTTGAGAATCAAATTAGAGGTTGTCATCAGAGAGAAATGTGCACAGAAAAGAGAAAGGAAGAATGAAGGGTCATTTGGTACAAGGGAGGGTAGAGACATGAAAAGGAAAGAACATAAGACAGTTAATTAGAAATGAGTAGGAAAAGAAAATATTTTCCAGGTGGTGTGCAGTTTATCTTACAGCAAAACTATCAGTTTCCTCCACCTGTTCCTGGCTACTCCATTACATGACTTTAGAGCTTTTCAGCCATGTCTTTTATGCATTGTGTAGAAAATGTAAGGAGTGAACTTAAGTTGCACACAAGTGCCCATGGAGAGGCAGGTGGAAAACAGTTTCTGTTAAACTGGTTTTAAATAAACATCCTGTGAGATTTTGTGGGAGTCTTCTCACTGATTAAGCAAAGATGAAAAAAAGTATCCTTGTCTCTTCGAAATGAAATGGTAGGTCTTCAATTTTTCAGCTGCTTCGTTATCACTGCAAAAGGTTCAGTACACCATCAGCAGGCGTATTAGTGATTCTCTTACTGCCTTTGTCTCTTGCTTTTTGGTAATCCACCCTGCTTATCCAATATTCTTTGTCTTTTACACTGGAGCAATTAAAACCTAGATATAAACACTTGACACTCACAGGCAAAGCTTCTGGAGAACTTAAGGCTTTTGAAATAATTGTAGACATCTCTCCACTTCGACAGCATTACAACTTCAAGATGGCATTTCTTTTAGTTCTACCATTAAAAAAAAAAGCCTTTATGTCATAGATTCTGTATTTAACAGTCCAGTTTGGAACAAAAGTTTGACAACATGGTTCACTGACAAAACTTCGGAGGTTATGATGAAAATCTTGATGAAATTTTAAGCATTTTACAGCACCGAGATGAAGAAATACAGCTGCTCAAAATGTTTTCTACTTATTAAGACAAAGAGTTTCCCCTGCCAAAGGGAAGGCTTTTTTTTTTTTTTAAGACTTGACAGAGAGGTCACTAATATCTTTATTCACACAAATTCGATCTTTCTGAAGTAATGAAAACATTACTTGTTGTTATTTTGACTTGATGGTAGTTTATGTCCCCATTTTCTTCCACAAAGGACATAACCCTCTGGACTCTGACAGAGAAGTTGTTGTAATTGTGACTTTTTGTTGTATCAGAGTACAACAGTACTTAGAAATACTTGAACATTTGAGATAAAGGATTTTAAAATGAATAGCTGTGGCTTCCTGTTGCTTGTTAATATGTTTTGATAAATGTCATTTTCTGTCAACAGTAGACTTTAGATAAAGGTAGCCTTTGTATTTTCATAAGATCTTCTTAAGATGTACGGAGTAGATGAAGTATGTCCAAATCATTAGAAATAGAAGGAGTTTTAGTTCTTTCTCAATTGGAATGATACTTTTTTCAGTTGTCAGAGCAGGAATTGGGCCATAACCAGTTAATATCATATGTTATTAAGGAAATAGCACACTTGGCATGTGAAGGTATATATGGCTTCTTCAGGAAAAGAAGGCTCTGTCTCCATCATAAAATTTAGTCAATCTTCTTAGAGAATAGTTTTCCTTACATACTTAGAGTTAATTTCAAAAGACTTTTCAATCTTCACGTAACTCAGTAGCACAAATACAAATTGGCTGAAGTTTGTGGTTTTTTTATGTCTGTTTAGCAATAATAAAGCTTGAAAGAAACAGTTTAACACAAGCTCTTGTGAATTTGGTTTCATGCTGTTCCAACCAACTTTTTTTAGATGCTTTTTATTCTTGACCTCATTTCTTCTCTGGTCCTCTTCCCTTAAAAATACTTCTGATTTCTGTTCTAAAATACCTGAAAGCTGTGGACATACAGAGCATCTTCTAACAGTGAGCAGAGAACATTCCCTCCCTTTCCATTGCCTTCCCTTTTAGCTTCTGTACAGGGTTTTTCCGTATAATGGAAATCAAGACACTGGGGTAGGGGCTTGCCATGAAGTTGAGGTGTTGGCATTGGGCTCACTGCCATCTCCATTTCTCCATATGGGCATGGGATTTCATGGCAGTCCCAATAATTTGTAAGCTGATGGCCATTCTTTAGAGTCCAGGTCCCTAGGTGAGAGTCCTGGCTGCTAGCTGCCTGTGCAGCAGCATGAGCCCTGGAAGCATGCCATGCCTTATTTTCTTCAGAAGTACACCAGGAGGATGTGGGATAGATCTTGTTTGTGGGTGAAATACAGACACACGATGCACAAGATCATTTTAATTTTCCACTCACTTGAGCCTTTATGGGAATGTCACTGCATTCAATAGAGGCAACATTATAACACAGAAGAAAAAGCCAAAAACAGGACTAAGCAAAACTCATTATGAAAATATGGAAGCAAATGCTTATTTTCAAAAATAAGTCTGATCCTGTGGACACACTAAGCAAACCCTCAAAAATAGTTTTGTAGGAGATTGTTATATGGCACAGTAAGTCTAAAGGAGTCATATCCAATCTGAATCCTTGGATTTTTAAATGAAGGTCAGGTTTAAAAATAATTGACATGAACAACTGGATTACAGAACTTTGCAACGTAGTTGGTTTTGCATTGGCTTGGTCTTCTTTGTTTGTATCACGGCTACTGTGACTGCATTATGAAGTTTGCACTAGCTCAGCATAGTTTGTCATGTATGCATGAAAATCTGATCTGTGTCAGCAGTTTCTCTGAGTGACTGCTACAAGCACAGCATGCTCAATGTGACTTTGAAGAGCTCAGGATTCTTCCTCCATCTGTATTTTAATGTACTGCATAAAGCACATGCAGACTGTACATGCCTGTGCTGCTTTGTGCTTCTGAATATGCCAGTGTCCCAGTATTCACTGTTATTTCTGCCACAGTGGACCTGCTTTCTTTTAAAAATGCTTGTGCTCCCTATGGCTGTAAAATAATCTTGGAAACACGAACCCCTTGAAACTCATGGAGGGAGTAATCTGAGAAGTAAATCACCATTAGTTTCACTTAGGTGTCTTTGGGGTCTACACTTCAGCACCCATAGAACTGGGGTTTTTTTGAAGATTGTCAAAAAATTTAGTGCTTTGTCATAGCAAATCAATATTTTTCTGTAGCACAGTCTGATAAGTCAGCTTGCAGTTGCTCCTTTCTTCTCCAGTTTCTCTCTAACGGAAGGCTAAATATGGTCCCATGTGGTATTTTAGTGGGCTTTTGTAGGTCAGCTATCAGTAAACTGAGGATAGATCTCATAGCAGTCTGACAGGTCAGCTTTTGGCTGTCCTGCACTGCTTTTAAGTCTCTGTCCCTGGTTGAAAAGGCCTCAAATTCACCATTATGATGGTCCTGCTTTTGCATCTGGAAGTCTCATAGAGAGAAGCTTTTCCTGCTTTACTGGAGCACCACAGTCACAGAGTGGCATGTCCTTCTGGGGCATAAAGCCCTGACTTTTATCTGTGAAGGAGTAAGTGGGGTGTTGATGATGTAGTAGCATATGAGGTTAGACTAGCAAGGTTTTTTAAGTGTGGTGCTCATTAGCATAAGCAAAAGTTTGTGTTCATTCAGGCCTCACCGTTGTAGTGAAACTAAATTTCTTTATGTGCTCAATCAGCCCCTGGGGTTGTGCTGAGCAAGCTTATGCATAAGCAAGCTAATGTGTAGTGTTTTGCAGATACTGTAAGGTGCTTTTAATGGATATTTTCACTGATCAATATTGTTGCAACATATTCCATTTACTAATGATGGACTGAAGCCAGTTGCATACCAGCCTATTTTAAAAATTAATCTTGTTTTTTGGTCGTTTTTTTCTTATTTATTCAACAGGGTGGTCTGAGTGCTCAAGCTTTTGTTCGCATTGAGATAGAAGATATTAATGACAATCAACCTGTTTTTGAACAAGACGTCTATGTGACAAGTATCAGCAGTCTCACACAGCCGGGAACAGAAATCATCAGTGTTGTTGCCATAGACAGAGATTCAGGAATATTTGGCATTGTCACATACAAACTGATTCCAGGAGAATTTTCTTCTTTTTTCACAGTGGATACATCCACAGGTACTGTATGAGTCTATGATTCAGAAAGGTGATAATTATACAAGATACAGTAATGTCACAATTATAAGCCGCACCTGATTATAAGCCGCACCTCCCGGTAACTGGGTAGACCACGGGATTTGTCCATATATAAGCCGCACCTGAATATAAGATGCACTTTTTTTTTTAAAAATAGTGAGAATCCATGTGTAACAAAGTAGCAAATTAGTAACAGAATTGCTGCCAGCGGGGTTTGGTGTCAGGTGCTCAAGTTGCAACAGTTTTCACAGACCAGCGAAGCATTTAAAGGCAGCCCCAGGTGCCCTCCCTGGCCGGCTCTCACTTCTGGGTTGGCATTTCACTGGGATTTGTCCATAGATAAGCCGCACCTGAATATAAGCTGCACTGTTGGGGTAGGCTGGATTCTTCAATGAAAAAGGTGCAGCTTATCATCGTGAAATTACTGTACATATTTTCCTTGATGATGCTTTTTGTGTTTGGAGTCATGTCATACAGGTGAAACTTAGATTCTGATGGAAAATCATTCTAGAGGTAGATGGAGGTTTTAGGTTTAACATGAAACTATTGCAATCACTGGAATGAGCAGAAGAATGGAAAACATCATACATTCCAGCTAAATGAAGGACAAGCAGCATGCCACTTAACCATTATTTTCAGCCCTAAATCTATTGATCATTGTAAGAAATAATATAACATTACTTTTTTTTACAAAAATATCTGCATTTCTGGAATTCTGAGGGCTTACTCTTTTTCCTGGTTTAGGGCAAATTGGAGAAAACCTCCAAAGAGCCACACCCATCAAGGAAGTGGCCCCTCCCCCAACAGGTTCCAGGAGAAATTTCCTCAGGGAGAAGTGGAAAAACCTGTTTATTCAACAGGCAAAGCACTGCCCAGCACAAAAAACCAATACTGAACAATGAAACCTCTTGCTGCTCTGAAGAGATGACGAATTCAGAAAATCTCTCTGCTTTGGGTGCTAGCTTGGCTCAGTCAGTTATCAGTTCCTCAGGTCCTGGAAAATGCTGCTGCCCAGGCCAGCCCTGGTTGGCCACAGGTGCAAGCTCCTGGTGCTCCCCAGGTCCCCAGTCAAGGGCAGGTTCAAATAATTCCAGGAAAAAAAAGGAAGAAAAAAATTTCCAGGGGACTTCTCTGTTTCAGTCAGTCAAAAACTAGCTAAAAGCAAAGGAGAGCTGTCCACCATGGCGACCATCCAGAAGATGAAGCAATGGAACTCCTATCTCTGTGTTTTGAAAAACAACTGCCTCAGACATTCCACTGCTTCTCCTTCCTCCCCTTTCACTCTCAAAGCCAGTCTTAAAGGTACAGAACTTATTTTCTTGGCTAAACAGACAAATGGGGATATAATTCGACGTAACAAAGTCACCCCAGGACACTCCTGAAGAGCAATAAAACATCCTTCAAGATGCTTATCCTTTCATTTCTCTGTTTCTGTTCTAATCTTCCTTTGTACTGTGCTAGGACAAGTCTTCATCCTGCTCAGTCTTACAAGCCATATTTGCCTCCCTGTTTGACTCAATGTTTAGCTTTGCAAGTGTCTTTTTCTGCCCTCCACTTTCTTATGTGACACCTCATCCTTCTGTATCGAGGTTCAATGAAGGAGTGATGATGAGAGCTGAAAACCAATACTGCAAAACCAAATCCGTGTGATTTTTTTCAAAGACAGGTTGAATTTCACAGATTGAATTACTCTTCCTGTTGCTACAAAGCAGCCTCTGTAATCAGCTTTCTGACTTGAAATAGATGTCAACATCAGCTGAAGCAAACATGAGCATTGCATCTACAGCTGGTGCTTTTCAGTAAGTGCTTGATTAAACTGAAATTGCTGTTTTTCTTGAGGGCCAACCCTTGCATATATATCCTGATCAACAGACGGTCAGATTATTCTATGTGTTTTAAGATCTTTTTAGGTTGTGGTACATGTATATATATTAGCTCTTTAGCATACAAAATCTTGCAAGGTTCTATTACTTAAAAATGTTGTATTTTTTTACACAGTTCCCAAAACATTCTGATGAACTGAAGAAACTAATCTTATTAGGAAGTCAGGTTGCTTGTCTTGGCTATTTCATAATTTATTTAACTGTGCACTTTTAACTACCTGTCAGGTCAGGTTCTCAGGGGTGTAACTGATGTCAAAAATACATAGGTCAGTCAATGATTAGGGAGCTGGATCTCCACAGGCATTTACAGTAATTTCACGATTGTAAGCCCCACCTTTTTCATTGAAGAATCCAGCCTACACCAGTAGTGCTGCTAATCATCAGGTGTGGCTTATTTATGCTCAATTTCCGGTGAAATGCCAGACCGGAGGTGTGAGCCGGTCGGGGAGAGAGCTGCCGCAGAGCCATGGCTGGCCAGGGAGCTGCCGTGGAGCTGTGGCCAGGAGGGCAGGGGGCAGGTGGGGAGCGGGCTTTGTGGGGTGGCGGAGCCACAAGCGGGGCAGGCAGGTGGGGCAGCGGGGGACCGCTGCTGTGCAGCACCGTGGCTCAGGGGCGCCCTGCTGGCCCTCCGCACCGTGGCTCGGGGCTGCCCAGCCACCCCTCTGCGCTGCGGCTTGGGGCTGCCACGCGGCGCGAGGAGCCGCCACCACAGCTGAGCAGGTGGGGAGCCAGAGCTGGTTTCACGCGGCGAGGGGAGCAGTGGGTGGCTGGCTTCGAGCGCGCAGCGAGGGGGCGAGCTGCCAGCATTGCCCGGCAAGGGGAGCCACTGCAGAGCAGACGGGGAGCTGCGGCAGCCAGCGCCGGGGGCGGGAGTGCCGGAGCCCACGGCATGGGGAGAGCGCCTGGGGCTGCGTCTAAAGGCTTCGTCAGTCTGTGAAAACTGTTTGCAAATTGAGCAACTTGACAGCAAATCCTGCAATCGCAGGATTCTGTTACTAACTCATTACTTTGTTGCACATGGATCCTCGCTTTAAAAAAAAAAAAAAGCAGCTTATATTCCGGTGCGGGTTATATATGGACAAATCCCATGTCTTCCCAGCTACTTGGATGTGTGCCTTATATTGAAGTGCGGCTTATAATTGTGAAATTACTGTAACTGGTCATTTAAAAACTGTCCCATTAGGCTTGTTGAAGAGAGACGCTGTGGATCACATTAGCAGCACTGGTTTTGCAGCAACCCTCTGCTGAAAAAGAGCCTTTTGAAAGGCTTCTTCCTTGGATTGTGACCTTTTGGCCCCACTTTCCAGTTCGGCACTTTGTATAGGAAAAATATCTTGCTTAATGATAAAGACTATAAGCTTGTAATTTACTATTATCTTGTGGATCTATCATGGTATTTTATCAAAGGCAGACCAAATTCAAGGTGAAGTTGCTTGAAGTCATTATTGCTGACATTTCATGATGAGAAAAGGTCTTAGGTCAGACACTATTCCCAGCATTATAGTGATTGGAATCTGATTGCACTTAATCAGATCTCCTGGGTAATTCACAAGGTCAGACTGCGTATAGTTTAAACTCATTAATGTTAATGCTGTGGGCTTTTTTTTCTGAATACACTTTTCCCATTTATATTCTTCAGCATCTACTGACAATAGTGCTTACGCTCAGTCACTGGTGAGGAGAATGATTTTTAAACTATTAGAAAAAATAAACATTTTAAACAAAAAAAATTCCATTCATATTGCCAATTTATCACACAGAAGTTTTGCAATCTTTGAGCTCCAAAACCTGTTCAGTATTCAGAGAGATATGAAACAAGTGGCTCATCATTAGGGCACAGAGGTTTTGAGCTCCTCCTCCTTACTCTTTTGTTACAGCAGAGACATTTTCCAGTGTTTGTTGTGCTAAAGTTGTCTTCATTTGCTCTGATATATGGCCTAATTTATCTGTGCCTCTCTGAAGGTTATGTGAGGGACTTCATCTAGTTATCTGGGCTGCATTTTGTGAACAGAGGGCAATGGACAAGTATGTGAAGGAATAGACATTCTCCAGGAGATGGATGCTCAAACAAGAAAGCCAAATGAGCTAATATTACAGTTTGGTCTCTGTTTTTCTGATCTTATGAATGTGCAGTCTGTTTTTCCACTTTACAGCATGGCATATTCTGTTTTATCTGCTCTTCTCATTATTAGAGGACCTAAACAGAGAGACAATGATGGTGTTGAAGAATTCTGTGGATTTTCCTGCCTGATAAGTTTAATTTTTTTTAATATATTTTTTCTCACAGACAGAGCATTGAGAAAGGAGAAATAAAAATCAGTGCATTAGTAATTTTGACTTACTATGTTCATTATAGCCCTTAATATTTTATATGGTCAGAGATATTTTCAGTACGAGATTTAAAATAATTAGTAGCAAACAGTTTGTCACATTACACTACAACACATTAAAATCGTATGCAAGATGATACTGTTGTCCAAGACATATGTAATTTTTCTTTTTTTGGCATTTTTCTTTTTTTGGTATGACAATTTATCTCACTGTAATTTTCTTCAGGGGTGTTTGTTGTGTGCTGTGCTTAGAATACTCACTGAAAATTAACTTTTGAATTTTTGGAAGAGAAATGGATAAAACAGTGAAATAGTAATTGAAACCCAAATTCTTAATTGCAATGGCATTCTTCTGGCTCTTGTTTGTTAATGCTATTAGTTTTTCTATGAGCTGTGTTCTAAATATCCTACAAGCTGGTCAACTCCTGACCATATAGAATATAACAATACTGCTTTTAATATATAAATATTATGATGTTGAGGCACATCCAGGCTCTTTGAAAGGGCACCATCTTTTGTTTCAAGCACTGGGACATGTGGATGTTGTAAATAGATAAAGTCAGTGGGAGTGGGAAGGAACATCCTTTCATTGACCAGACAGACATTCCATTTTTTTTTTTTTTAATTCTAAGCAATATTTTATTAGTTGTATTTGTTTGTTATTTTAGCTTTTAGACACTGCATTTATTGTTTGTGATATGCTCTTGTACTCATAAATAACATTTATCGTATTTTCATTTTTGAAAAAGTTGAAGTGTTTTTCATTTGACTGATGATACACTTTCCACAAGAAAAACCACTTTAAGCACTGTGTAACAAGAAAAATGTATGGATAGGAAACTGTAAACCAGCTCCTCTGCTGGTTTTTGACCCTTGCCACCATTTGTTTCTAATGTTGGTGTGAACAACATCTTGGTTTCATTATGTTGCCTTTCGTAGATAATCTGATCCATGCATGAACAGTACTCATGAATTGATTAGAACAGGGCAAGTTGAAGAGCTCTTCTGGCTAAGAAGCTGTTTGAGCTATGTTTGTTTTATTTTCCCATTGTTACCTAACAAGTTATTTGAAAGAGAGTGTATTTATAGTTATGGCTGAGCTAGTAATTAAAAATGTAAGTCACAGGATGCAATCATTAGTGTGGAAGAAAACCTATGCAGTGCTTAACTTTAAGACCTTAGGATTAAAAAAATGAATTTTTAAACTTCCATTTCAATGACAGCATTAATACTTACCTTCATCCAAGGGCATGTAGTTAATTTTTCTATTCATCTTACTGATGCCCTTTTTGGGAGATGGGTAAAAAGATGGTTATCATCATCATCATATGGTGATATGATCCATATGATCATATCAGCCCTGGTTCAGGGAAGTTGTTTCAAACCAACAAAATTAGTAATAGTCCTTGAAAATTATTCTGGATCACTGTGACTTCATGGGTTAGTCTTCAGGTAAACAGTCTGTTCATAGTCTTAAAACAAATCCGCTAGCTAGTCCCTGAGTGCAGAGAAAACTTCCATGAAGGCTAAGAAAAAGGCAGCACCCACTGGTTTGTCTTCATATGAATATATTATTTATCAAAGTTGTTAGTTATTAGCATGAAAACGATGTCGAGAAAGTTTCATTCACTCAGTGTATGTTACAGCAGCATAAGCATTTAATTTAGCGTCCATTTCTTTCAACTCTGTAAGATATGTAGGCCATGTTTCTGTGATTCCTACCTAAATTAGATGCCTAGAAGAAAGGCTATGTCCTTTCTTTTGCATACAGTAATTTCACACTGATAAGGTGCATTAGGTTATAAGACGCACTTCCGGGTGGCTGGGAAGTCCACGTAATTTGTCCATATATAAGGCACACCTGCCTATAAGGTGCGCTCTTTTTTTTTTTTGGGAAATGAGGATCCGCTGCCAGCTCTCCCTGCCCAGCCGCTGGGGCTGCGCCTCCCAGCTCTCTCTGCCTGGCTGCCAGAGCTGCGCCCCCCGCTTCCCCCACACTGCCTTGGCTTCATGCGTGCTGCCGCTGCACTGGCTTCCTGCTTGCTGCTGTCACCCCCCAGCTCTCCCCAGCCAGCCCCTGGAGCTGCGCCCAGAGCTTCCCCCGCGCCACCTCAGCTTAGCACATGCTGCCCCCTCAGTTTTGCGCGTGCTGCCGCTGCCTCAGCTCCCTGCTTGCTGCTGCTGCCCCGGCTTCGCGCGTGCCACTGGAGCCGTGCCCCCCGGCTTTCCCCACCCAGCCGCCGGAGCTGCGCCCCCTGGCTTTCCCCTCGCTGCATCAGTTCCACACGTGCTGCTGTACCCCCAGCTCCATGTGTGCTGCCACCGCCCCAGCTCCATGCGTGCCGCTGGGGCCACGCCCCCTGGCTCCCCCTGCGCCTGCCGGCTCTCACTGCAGCTCTCGCAGCTCGCACTTCTGGGTTGGCAATTCCCCGGAATTTGTCAATATATCAGGCACACCGCGTGATAAGGCACACTTCCGGGGTAGGCTCGAAACTTCAATCAAAAAGGTGCGCCTTATACATGTGAAATTACTGTACTTTATTGAGAATGTTTCTGTGGAGATGGTGGATAGAACTGGGCTGGATTCCAGGTGCCACCAAAGTCACTCAATTACTCCCTTCCTCAGTTGTGCAGGAGAAGAAAATTATGACAAAAGGCTTGTGGGTCAAAAAAAGGGCAGGGAGAAATCTCTCAAGAATTACTGTCACAGATGAAAGAGACTCAATTTGAGGAAATTACTTTTATTTCTTGCCAATCAAATCAGAGGAGGGTAATGACAAATAAAAACTACATCATAAAAGACATTCCCTTCACCCCTCCTTTTTCTTGCACTTCACTCCCAATTGTCTCTATCTCCTCTGGCCCCAGAAGTGCAGGAGGATGGGGAATGTGATGAACTGTCTCTGCTTCTCCTTCCTCCTCACACTCTTCTTCTGCTCCAGCACTGATCATTTCAACAGGGTCCAGTCCTTCAGGAACAGAAAGACCCAGTGTGGGTTTCCTGTGGGGTCACAAGTCCTGCCAGCAAACCTGCACCCGTACAAGCTTCCCATGGGGTCACAGCCTTCTTTGGACATCTGTGTGCTCCAGTGAAGGGTCTTCCATGGGCTGGAGGTGGATCTCTGCTCCACTGTAGACCTCCAGAAGCTGCAGGGGGACTGCTGCCTCACTATGGTCTGCATCACAGAAGCCGCTCCTATAGCCCCCACTCTGCTAAACCCTTGCTACATAAACATAGTACACTGAGATATTTGGAGATCACTCCATTGACTTGAAGATACTTGGATCTCTTTTGTTATAATACTTTCTGTTACTTATTTACACCAAAAGCACATTTTGAGAACAGACAAGTTTTAATGTAAGAGTTGGTTAGTAGTTAAAAAATTTTCAGCACATAAGTACAGCTCCTGCAAAATGAACATTCTTTTGAGGAAATTTTGACTTGCTAGAAACCCGTTCCCTTTAGATGCTCTCTGATTTCTTTATAACAGAAGGGCAAAAGGCATCATGTGAATAAAATGTCCTGTAAAAAATGTAGAGCAGTCTAGGAACTTAGTCTGTTGGTGAAGAATAAAAGGATGAATACACCTAAGGATCATGCAAATTTAAGAATATAAGAAGTACTTAAGCAAAAGCCAAATTTAATTCCAGCATCACTTTAACAGTCCCTAGTAATGGATACAATAGAGCTTGTACTGAACAGTACTTCACTGGTATATGTTTCTTGTGGCAGTGTTTTAGTGCTGTACTTTCATTACCGCACAGTGGAACCATATGGAAATGCAATTTAATGGCAAACTAACTTACAATAAATTTTGATTTGGTTCAGAATAGATTCATTCCAGTTAAGGATGCTGACAAATTTTGTTTTATTAAAAAAATAGAATTGTTTTTTAACAGATGCATCTTAGGAAGTTTTAATTGCATGATAAAGTTTTGTTTCATTTTTATTGCAATACAGGTTGAAAAGTAATGTTGAAATACCAACATTTCTTTTTATGGGGGGAAAAAACCCCAAACCTTTGCTTAACTCCATGTATTATGCAGTTTTTAATACATAGCAGATTGTACTAGGCATCAAAGTAAAATGGGGTTGCACCATTTCTAAAGAAAACAAGGCCATATTTATGATGATTGATGATGTTTTAATGTAGTATTGTAGAAAAAATTGTTTATTTTTAAACCACTTTTGGTATTTTCCTACAGCATGTAGTACATTTGCTAAATATATGAAGAGCTTCACATAAATAACATTTAAAATTAGGAATGGGTTATTCTGGAATATTTTGAGGCCAGTTCTGTTTTTTTAACAGCAGTTTCTTTAATTACTGTCTTTCTGATCTGTCATATGATATTGATAGTGTATTTGGAATGCTGCAAATCAGAGGAATATGTCTGAGACATTGGTTTAGCACAGTATGCTTTCATCTTTGAAGAATTTTGTTTGAGTTAAAAAAGAAAAGGTTGTGGTCTGAGTTATTTGTGGACATTTACCTTCACTGAGATCTCATCTAATGAGAAAATTACCATAAAGAATGCAGAAAATAGTATATTGTCCTAGAAGCACAAGAAATTTGCTGTAGTAAGTGTAAGTATGCAGATTTTGGCCCTGAATGAGTTGTGTAGCAGAACAGCATGAAAAAATGTCAATATTGCTAGGTCCTAATGCATCTTTTCTTTAATGTATAAAATCCAATAGAATCAATCATCTACAAAGAGCAATATTCCTACAAGCTATTTGCCAAAAAAATAACCATGCAATAGTGGGATGTATATGAGATTACTGTGCATGAAAGAATGCAAAGTATTAACAAAAATACTCTAGCCCACCCTCCTTTCTCCTAGTTAAGCTAATGTCAGATCTCAGAAACAGAAGAACCTACCAGAAGAGGCAAAGAGCGAACTTCCATGGCATTGCACACATTAAGTGGGCTGATAAAAAAAATTGTAGAAAAGAAAAAATTATGCCCAAACCTCACATTTTAGAGGAGGAGAATAGTGTGATATTTATACAGTGAAATTCAGACAAGCAACCCTTTTCTTTGCTAGAGACTGTATAGCTATAGGATGTTATTTATTTGTGTTCTCAGTTAACCTAAAGAAAAGAAGAAAGTGGCAGGTCACACCAAGAGAGCAGACAGCTGTGGTAGTGTTAGAATGAAGGGAAGTGTGTGCAGCAGAAAATCAGTTCATGTAAATGAAGGGCAGCATCTGGAATGTTTTGTAATGCTCTTAATGTAAGAACAGCAAATACATCTTTGGCTTATAGCAGGCTTCATTCTGCATCTGTCGTGATACATTTTTTGTACAGTGCCTTCAAAGAAATACCATCCCTGGTTACCATGGCAGTTGAGTTTTGTTACCAGGTTGTGCACTGAGCTATTTTTCTATAGAGGCTGGCAGCTTGATTGAAAAGGTCCTTGACTGAGAATGTCCTTGATTAAAAAGACGTTTTCTGAAAACTTTGATAAGCTAAGAAAGGAAAGGCACCTGTTGAGAAGGTGTGGCAGGGCTAGAGTAGTGCAGATTGTGGGGAGTGGGTTCTGCCTTTGTCCTAGAAAATACAGCAATCCACCAGGCCAAAGTCCTGCCTGCTTTCTGGTGTAAGCTTTGATTTCAGGATGGACTTGTGTTTGTGTGGGTGTCCGCTTTGTACACAATCAGCAAGCATACTCTAAATTACCATTAGGTCAGATTAAAGGAAACACACCAAGGTAGAAACAAAGGAAATCTTGTAACTGCAAATTTCTCTCTTCAGTTATCTATTTTACTGAAAAGTTAGAATTTTGTTAGGGTTTTCAGGGTGTTACTTGTTTGTTTGTTTGTGGTTTTTTAGAGAATAATTATTTAAACATGTAATATAGAAAATAGATAAAGCTAAGTGGAACCTGATCTTCTAAACTGGCAAACTGTAGTCTCTAAGGACATAAAATTTTGCATCCCAAATTGCAAAACTTTGTCTAAAAAGCACTTGCCTAGGGGAAAACTGAGCCTAGATGATACAAAACGTTTCTATTACTATACACATGCCCTCTATTGCTCAGCGTTAGAGTCTAATGCTCAGGTGGGTATTCTGTTTGTGAATAATGGAACTGTTGTAATTAGAAATTCATGTTTTATGTCTTGATGAATACTTCTTAGCTCACTAAAGCTCTCTTTAACCTATAGTATTTGAAATAGCAGTGTCATGCATCTGAGGGAGCTGCACTGTTAAAACTGCTTACTTTACTTTATTGATCCAGGTACTGATTTGTTACGTACAGACTCCCAACATGGTCTGATGAAGTGCTCTGGAACAGACTTTCATATGCTAAGCAAAGTCTTGTGAATAAACACATTATATTTATATAGTATTGGCTGTAGATGCTAAGTCCTTTTATATCTATTTCTCTAAGAGGAAAACTATGAATTGAGCACAAGAATTTGCTACAGAGGGGCCAGCGTTGATAGCATCTCCAGTGCAGGGGTATGAGGCCTGTAAAGTACAAATGTAGCTAGAAGACTGATATGGGTTCAATCAGTTATTTATTACAAAAACATTTAAACACTGAATATTATCAAACTGAAGAAGTCCTCTTTGCTGAAATGCAAACCAGTGTTTGTGCCATTAAAAGTAATTTTTAAATACTTTTCGAGTGAGCTGAAGTTGTGTGTATTCCAGCAGGTAGAGTGTAAATAACAATATAATTCCTTATTAATTCCTTCCTTGCCCTGGCAGTTATTATACCATCTATTCAGTGTATTTGGCAGTGTTGCTATGGTTACCATCAAGAATGCAGCTTCACTAAAAAAGGTGCATTTTAAATACAGGTAAAATGCTAAAGCTGGAATCTCTATGCAGTGCCAAGATAACAGCATAGGCAATAAGTTGGAGAAACTTAAATAGAAATGTCAAGCAGAAACAGTACCATTCTTCCTTAAGACAATGCTACATTTAATGTTAATATGAAATGCACACCTCCTAACTGCATCTGTCTTCTGGAGGATCACTCTGTCTGTGCTCATCTTGAAGTTTATTCTGACATATACAAAGCAAAGCTGTTCAAGCACCCCTGCACTGGGAAGCTGCCTAGCTAAGGTGGGTGCGCTGGGCAGATCAGTGGATCAGGTCTGACTTGCACAGTAGTGAACAGCTTTGAAGGTGAGCTGGGGTGAGGAACCATATGGACCTTTTGGCCATCTGCTTGTTGTCTGAGCTGTGTCAGATGATGCCAGCTGGCCCATCCTAGGTTATTTGCTGAAGAAATAGTGTCATCATTTAAAGTTTGTTGGGGTGTATGGTTTCAAAGTTTAGGTAACACCATTGGTAACTGTTGATTTTTTTCCTCTTGCCATGTTCTAAAGTTGCTTATTTTATTTCATGAACAATAATGTAATATTAGAAACTATTTAAGTATGCATACTTATGCAATCCAGACTTTATTACTGAAGTGAGTGCATCCTGATTTTTATCTTTGTAGCACTTGACTAGTGAAAAACATTTGATTTACCTACAAGTGGATATAAATGTAGGGTTGATTTTTCTTTTGCTTATGGGACAAACCTGTGCAAAAACAGATTTTCAAAGTGCTCAGATAGAGATGTGTGTGTAAATCCTATTGGGTTAACCAGTACAAAAAGTTCTTTTGGTGGATGAACCTACTTCGGTGCTGTATGCTCTTGCAAGATTAGGACTGAACACAGGATCATGAATATAATAAAAAATGTATTTTAGAAGAATCATTGCATGTAGATTCCTGTCTCCCGCCTTTAACTGTTGAGAAACAGCAGTTAACCCACTTGTGGAATAGGTTCCACCTGCACAAAAATAAGAACAGCAAAATCCCATGAGAAATTTTGCCATTACAAGAGGGTGGTAGGTAACGCAGAGTCCTGTCCTTCATTAGTGCATTTGCACTTTCTGGGTGAATAGGAACAAAGTGAAGAGCAAGATGTCTTAGAAGTTCATGTCCTACCATGTACAGTGAGTGAGTAAGTCTGAAGCAGATGAAAGAGTTGGCAGTCATGATTTTACCTTCAATAGTACTAGTTTTCCCCATACATTCAGTAGTCCAAACAATTGTAACAATTTCTGCTAGCTGTTAAGCACAGATTGTTCTGAAGCAAAGCATCTGTAAATTCCAGCATGTCTGTGCTGACCTGCCTTGGAGCAGAGCTGTTCCCAGACTACAACCTGCAGTGGCAGTTGCTAACATGCATCCAGGATTGCAGGTTCTGCCTGAAGTCTGTATCCAGATCATATCCAGGCAGAAGGCAGTTTTTATGTCATACTTATTGATTTATAAGGGTTGGGATATGCAATCAATTATGCCCATGCAGATCTAGTCAAGAAAATGAGATTGCCAAGATGTGAATAAGGCTGGATGTTAATGCTTCATCTGGTGTGTAATTATAGGTTTGTTCACCTGTGAAGCAGAATTTATTCCAGCTCTCTCTCATGAAGAATAAGGAATTAACTAGAGCTAAAATTTTCAAAGCACTGCAGTGATATAAATATTAATTTAAAAAAGGGGAATTGAATGTTTTTCAAGGTAACAGATAAGACCATTTATATGGTGAGTGAAGCTGTAAGAAGGATAGCACTTTTCTTAAAGTGGACCCACACTTGTGTCTTTGTGATCTCTCATTGGGAGCTTTGGTAAAACATCCCTTGCAGAGGAGCTGTCTTATTATTCCCTTTTCATTGTCAATATTTATAGAAACTGTTTTTCATAATCGAAGAATACATTCTGTACCACAGCAACTGATTTGTCTTTTAAGTTCTCTGAAGCCTTGAATTATATGCTGCAAATGATTGTTGTAATAATAATAAGCCCCAATCTTAATTACAGAATGAGGAAGAAGGGAAAGTCATGGTTCATCTTCAACCTGTTATTTAGTGAGAAATGCCTCTGTAGAGTTTCACACACTGAACCTATGACTTTGACAGTTCCTGCTTCTTGCAAGTTCTGGTGTTTCTGCCTTTGCAGTGTAGTACTTGGGCACCTCCTACATCATGCTGCAGCAAATGAAATGCACCCAGGCAGCCTGATCCGAGGTATTCTTGCAGCTGCTTTTGGCCCAAGTGGTCCTGACTGTTGATTTTAGTCACAGCCCACTGTATTACCTAATCATACAGAAAGTGAAATCCCAGATGCTGCTTTCTTCTAAGGCTTCTTTCCTGTCATATAGTGCCATAATGGAGCCTAATGAGCCATGTTCACCAACATATGGCAGAGCTATCTCAAATGTCTTTATAGATTATATATCACCAGATGCAAAGCTAATGCTCAGAACTACAAATGTTGAAAGAAACAAAATGTGCACAGTTAAAAGTCAAAAGGGGTTATTAAATTTCTGCATACTATAGTTTTGGAGGTTGGAGGGAACCATATGGAAAACACATACTTTTTACTTGGATTCTACAATTGTTCTCATGGTGTCCTGCAAAAGAGAGATGAGTTGGCAAGTTATTCTTGCCTATTCCCCTTTTGCCTTATGATACAGCAAAAGAACAAAGGAAGAAAACAAATTACAAACTTTCTTTTTGCTTCCTGTAACTGGACTGTCATGGACTGTGCTGCAATGTGCTAGATCAGCAGAGGAGCTTTGATTCTGAAATATTTCTGTTCCATCAGGTCTTCAAAACTCCTGGAGTGGATCACTGTTTTCTCCACCCTTTGCTAAAGGATGTACCATTTAGTTACAGGTCCAAGAATAAGATTTTCAGTTTGATGCTTTTCTGTAGAAGTTTTCCAGTTCTCCACATATGTCTCGAAGTATCTAAAATTAGAAGGACATATTTATATCCTTGTCAATAGAAAAATACAGAAAATTTTGTCAAATTAATAACATACAGTCCATTTGATAGTTTTAAATTAATTTGACAGAAATTATGTTACAAATCTATGTGTGTATTTTTATCCTCTGGGGAAAAATAGTTTAACTCCTTTTTCCTTCAAGCTGCAATTGCTCAGATTACCTCAGGAAATGCTAAAAGTTTATGTCCTTGAAGGGTTACTTTGTTGACCCACTTCAGGAATCATATAACTTAGCCATTAGAAGGAAAAAAAAAAGCCAAAATAAGGTTGTTTCTTAGAATTGCATCAGTTGTTAGCAAAGGACCTGGATCAGTACTGAACCCTGAATCCATCTGCATCACTGTTGAGCTTTTAGGGTGGTTTGTCACACTGGAATAAGTGTCACTTTATTGTTAGAGAAAAGCATTTCTCCTTGATCCTGAAGACCCTTTTACTGCATTTTAAGCATGTCAAGAAACAGTTTATTATAGCATCCTGGCAGTATATTTTGAAATTATACTGCATGCACATTTGAATCTTTATAAGGATTTTACCTATTTTCCATTATTCTACTTAAAAATGGATTGTAGAAAATTAGTGTTGTGGCTTTACCCTAAATTCTGAGAAGATATATTCTAATTGAATCTTGCATTGATTCTCCTAAGACACTTTGAGGTAACTTCAGTTTTACCCTGTCTAACCACTTTATGTCCAACTTGAATAGCAGAATATCATTCCTAGTAAACTTGTCTTGACAGCCAGGAAATTATAAAGTTAGCCCAAAGTTTAAAGGGTTTGGTTTTACTGAACTGCTGGAGGTTCTGTGTCTTCACCAGCTTCTATAAAAAGCTAGGTGATTGCTTAAAAATATCTGTTGGTATGTAAAATTTGTCCCTATTTGTTGCATCACTTGAGTTTACTGCCATTTTACTACTTAGCACACTGTGATTTTAGCATTTAGTGTATATTTAGTTAAACCCACTCATTGCTAAGAAAATTTTCCTGCATTTGGTCACCTTTCATCCTCATTGTCATGTTGAAAAACTTGAGTGCTATATTTTGGGACTGCACATTGTATTTTTTTTTTTTTTAAATACGTACTTCATACTGTTATTATAAAATGTAATTGTTAGCAGCTTGAAAATTCAATGGACCATAGAATTCACTATTAAAGGGTATTTTGACAGAAACTTGTGATCAGACAGCAGGTGATTTCTTTCCAGATACTTTCTACAGAGGCCCCTGCTCCTAAGATTTATATTTTGAGGATTTGACTCCATTTTTGTTGATGTTTTATTTCAGGAATTACTTAAGTAGAATGTCTCAGCAGTTTGTCTGAAATAACATAAACTTTACCATTTGCGAATATAAATTACAGTTATTTCATGTGTATAAGGCACACCAGAGTATAAGGCTGACTCCCAGGCTGTCTGCAACTTCCTGTACTTTGCCCACATATAAGGCGCACCAGCGTATAAGACGCACTTTTTTTTTGCAGCGAGGACCCACCGCCGGCTCTTTCCGCGCGGCTGCTGTGCCCTCTGGCTCCCCCCACGTGGCGGCTGCTGGCTGCGGCTGCCCATTCCCGCTCCCCCCACGTGGTGGCTGCCAACTGTGGCTGCCCATTCCCGCTCCTCCCGCGCGGCGCCTGCTGGCCGCGGCCGCCCACCCTCACCACAGAGCCTGCCCTCGCCATGGCACTGCCCATCACCATGGAGTTCCCCCTCACTGTGGCGCCTCTCCTTCACTGCGGAGCTCCCCCTTGCCGCGGTGCCCCCCCTTGCTGCGGCGGCCGCTGCAGCTCGCACTTCCAGGTTGGCAATTTTCTGAACTTTGTCCATATATAAGGTACACTGACCTATAAGGCGCACTTCCAGGTTTCGATTGAAATTTCAGTCAAAAAGGTGTTCCTTATGCACATGAAATTACTGTAATCTTTTGTAACCATACTTTTTTTCCACCTTGTTGCATTTTCAAATTGCTATTGACTAGAAGTAGTAGTAGTAAATATAGCATTGTTAAAGATTTAACCTGTATTTCTAAAATCAGAATTATGGACTGTGTTTTGAAACAGAACTTGTTGTGTTTCAGTGGCTCCATGAATGGTAAAGATCATATATTTTGAAGAGAACTTGGCTCTCAAAAATTGAATTGGGACTGCTGACTTTTGTCCACATGGTCTGACCTTCTCTTAGAGTCATAATACATGTTGAAGCTATTTTGACAGCCTGCTGAATTTTATCTTGCATCCCTCTTAACTGCTATTTTATTTCTGTGCACTTTCAGGAATTATTTACTTAACCTCAGCTTTTGGCCACCTGGCACATTCTGCACTCTTCCTGACTGTTTCTGCATGGGATGGGGGTGGCCTTCCCTCTGCCAGCAATGCAGCTGTCACAGTAAACATCCTTCAGACTATTTTGGTCCCTGCCATATTTGAGAGATCCCAGTATAGCTTTTCTATTCCAGAAGATGCACCTGAAGACAGTGTGATTGGCACTGTAAAGGCCAGAACGCCCCCAAGTAAGTCACATTCTTAGTCAGAGATTATGTTGCATTTTTGTTGTGATCATTAACTGGAAATAGATGTAGATGATTATTTTCCCCATAAACCTCTATGTTATTCATTCAGTCTTTGAAGCATTAAATAGAATTTACTGTTGGTATTTAAAGCAACTGGTGTAATGGCTGGTTTATCAGGATGCTCTTTAGAACAGTTGGAGATTCATGGTACTCTCCTCGGTGGTCCATAGAGATTGGCAATGGCCTCCATTTTCTTCCTGATGGATTTCTATAATTGTAAATGGGGAGATGGGAAGCATGATGTGAAAGTGTTAGTAAGTGTGACAGTTTGGCTCATGTTAAAGTATTAGCCATACAAAGCAAATCTCAGAGCAATATTAAGAATCAGAGAGTATTCAGAAGTTTCAGAGGATCTGCAAGAAGTGCTCCTGGCCCCTCAAAAAAACCAAGCCAAAACCAACCAACCAACCAAAACCCCCACATTGTCTCAAATTAAATGGACAAGTCCAGATGAATGTTTGTGGGACCTTTTAAAAACATATTTAATCCACCTGGTTTTGTTATCATTTGTAAAGGGTAATGGGTTAGCTCCTGACAGTCCTTGGTCATAAAAAGCCCTGTACTGAGAGCCATATGTATTTGATTCCTATGCAGAGCAGTGGGACCTGTGAGTCCCCAGAACAGCCTGATGATGGATCTGTAAATGTGACTTGGTAGATGACAAGGTTTCATACAAGCTTGATTAGTCAGGTCCTCCTATTTCCTTCTTTTGGGAAAGACTGTCCTCAGGGTGGAAATAGCACCCACTGGGAGGCCTTGATAGTAAGCCTGAATCTTTAGACAGCTTGTGCTTTAGGTAGTATCTGATGTATAAATGTTACAACAATGGTCACCCACGAAAAGTAAGTTTATTAAAATTTTTTTTTTTCAGGGAATTGTCATCTATTTCATTCCTCACTATAGTAAATGTCTGTGTGTAGTGAAATTGCTCCCATGAGACTAATTTATAGGAGTGTTGTTCCTGTATTTTAGATCAGGGAAAAACAAGAGGCTGTTATGTGATTTTCTCTATAGAGTTTTATAATACCAGTGTGATGAACATCAAACAGTGCAGATGTGGACAAACTGTATGCATTAATGTTTTACTCAAGGGCTCCAGGGTTGGGAAGAAGGAAGCATAAAAAGCCCAAGAATGTCAAACGTGTGTAGCTCACGTTTATTCCATTGAATTTAACAGCATGCATTCTCCCCAGACATTCTTGCCAATATTGTTTATCTTATTGCTTCCTTTTTTTAAAAAACATATTTTGTTGTTGTTTCCATTTCTAGATTCATTAGAAGTGGTTTCTTACAGAATTTGCTCTGGTGATCCACATGGAAACTTCTCTATCGACCCCCTCTTTGGCATTATCCGCACCAAGAAACAGCTTGACCATGAAGCACAGTCTGTTGTGTTGCTCACTGTTCAGTCACAGCTGGGTAATTCCCCCATCTACACCAGCACTCAAGTCAACATATCTGTGACGGACATTAATGACAACCCTCCAGTATTTCTTACCAAATCTGATAAGGTAACAATCTCACACACCCAGCCTCCTGGTACTGCTGTCTACATTGCTCATGCTGAAGACAAAGACAGTCACCTAAATGGGATGATCAAATACAGTATTGCAAGCAAGCAGTCAGATGCATTTAGCATTGATCCAAGTCTTGGAGTGGTAAACCTTACCAGGACAGTGTTTGCAGAAAAGCAGCAGGAGTATACCCTACACATAGCAGCTGAAGACTGTGGAAGTCCTCCTCTGACTTCTTTGCTGATTTTGACAGTGGTTATTGAAGAGCAGAAGATGGGTCCTACTTTGGTTTTTCAAAGCTTGGTGTATCAAGTAGAAATCAGTGAAGCTACCTCTCTTGGTGCCCAAATTCTTCAGGTTCAAGCCCAGTCACTTAATTCACAGAGTGTTTCCTCCAATCTGATGTATTCCTTAGAGCCTAGCACCGATTCTGTTACATTTGGAATCAGCTCTGATACTGGCTGGATTTATCTTCGGAAACATTTGAACTATGAATGCGCACAGGTACTGAGTTTTAGAGCCTTGGTCAGCACATCTGAGGACAAAAACCTTAGGCAAAATGCAAGTACATCTGTAATAGTTAACGTCCTGGATGAAAATGACAATTCTCCCATGTTTATGCGTAACAGCTACTTCTTTGAGATTGAGGAAAATCTGATTCCCAGTGGTGTGGTTGGCACCATTACAGCTGTTGACAAAGACTCAGGAAGAAATGGACAGCTTTCCTATTTCCTCTTGTCTGATGGAAAGTATTTCAAGATGAATTCTAACACAGGTAGTGTTTTATGATTTGTAATCTGCCTAATACTGCTTTTGGAAAGCAGCCTTTCCTAAGGGTATGGAAGTAAAGTATAAAGCTATCAGGAACTGCTGTGAATCTTTGGGGTTGATATATGAATATTTTAACTCAGAGTTTCACAATTTGGAGAATGAAATAAACCAAATACATTTTCATGAAGAACGGATTAGCCCTTAGGATTTTATTTTTTCCATGAGTTTGTTCAGGTCACTTGGTCATAAGTTTCGGTGTTCGGCTGAAGTAAATTAAAAGGAGAAGTTTTGAGTCATAGCTTCAACAGTTCATATGAGAAATTTTTTTGCCTGTGTTTAAGTAGAGTTGAAAAGTACAGATCAGCCATAAATAACTATTAAGGTACTTACGAAGTTAGACAAAGTGATTTAAAATACTTGTGAACGTTTTTGTAACTGTCATTAAAACTGAGTTCATGTTCTACATGGCATCACAGAAAGAAATTGGCTGAGAGAAAATTTTCACAATATAGTATGTACTTTGCAGTGAATCCCAAATGCCTTAAGTAATGGGGATTATATCTACACAGTATAACACCAGAGCATGGAGAGCCTAAAGGAAGGGACACAGGCACAGTAAATAATACAGTTTAGCAAAATGATATGTAGAGAGTAGAGATCTGCTGTTTAAAATTCCTGTTTCCAGATATGCAGTCCTCATGGGGAATGAATAGGCTTTCCCAGAATTTCTCTGTATGAATCTCAAAATAAAAGCAGGTTCTTTTTGAGTGCACTTACAGAAGCTTATAGAATACTAGGAGTTACTAGGCAAACAGAATACTAGGAGTTAACCAAGAAGATTTTTAAAAAACCATGTGGTTATCTGTGAGATGAGCTTTGGTGAACTGCAAATCGCCAGCTATATTGGAATGGCTAAGCAAACAGGGAGAAAATTGGTTGGATTTTTTTGCTGGGTTTACCAGAATGTATGGTAGACATAAGGGTTTGTGATTAAAGTACATAATTAATAAAGGCCCCTTGTCAGCAGTTAAACCACTGTGCTCATGTATTATCTGTCCTGGAGTGTGGTGAAGGCCAGAAGGATTTCTTTGGAAGGTCAGCACTTTGGTTCATACTGTTTTATACCTTTGCTCTGGGACACCCAGTGTATAGTAAAAGATGTCATAGGGCACTAAAGTACATCTACAAAACTGTGATTGACAGAATGTTTCTACAGGATGGGGTTTGGAAAGCTGAGGTTTTCATATCAATGATCAGGTTTATCAGAGGGCATGTATCATTATTTCACATGAAATTAAATGCATAATTGTACGTGCTAAGATGAGCGCTAGCATACAGTAAACACCTAACTCCATTTCTCCCCCCTTGTCATTGGCTGTCAGGTGAAATCATAAACTGGGCGGCGCTGGACCGCGAGGAGCGGGCGCACCACACGCTGCAGGTGCTGGTGACGGACACTGGCCGGCCCCGGCGCAGCGCCACGGCCGCCGTGCACATCTCCGTGCGCGACTGCAACGACCACGCGCCGCGCTTTCCGCAGGGGGCGCTGCGCCGACAGGTGGGTGGGCAACCGCGCGGGCACCGCGCAGCGCCGCCTCGCGGCCGCACCTCGCCCCAGCAACCGCGGGTTCTCCCGGACTGGGGCACTGCCCACTGCCAGATCTGAAGGATAGCACGAGCATAATTCTGTGAATGTGTGCAGTGGCATCCCTTTTGATTTCCGGGCTCCGAGTTTGCCATAGTAAAGATGTTTGAGTTAGCGCTCTATTCAGACCGTGACAGAGGATTGCTAGAACTCTGTTGTTTACCCACCTACTGAAATGCTCATTGCAATAGAGCAGCAGCTAAACTCTTGTGTTATGGCAAGGGATTTGTTTTAAGACTGGCTTTATCCATGTATAATTGCAAATCATTTATAAACTGCTCGGTTACAGGTTTTGGAAGGGCAGCCATCAGGGACACTTGTTACCACCATCTTTGCAAAAGACTTTGATTCTGGAAACAACAGTGTTGTATTATATTCAGTGGAATCGGGTAAGAATTTAGAGAACTATTAATACAAAAAAATACATTAAAATAACTAGCATTTTAGAAAAGCCATATATCATACAAATTTTTATGTTTATTTTGTGCCTGGTAGAATAAATCTGCCTTTGTAAACTGAAATCAGTACCATCATGTGTCTTACGAAATATCCAAGGAAGTGCAAGCAGCTGCCTTTCCTCCCTTCACTCTCTGCCCCATCTTTTCACAGGATTTAGTTGCCTCTGTGGCTGGCCAGAGAGTGTTCAAAAGGCATTCAGAAAAGATTAGGACCATGATCTTGTACCATACAGTTTTGTATTTCGATCAATTGTTTAACGTCTTAAAGGAAAAATTATCTCCCTTTCCCATGACCAGTTGAAAATTTTCCAGCTAAAATAACAGTTTGTGACAGTCTGAGGCAGGGATCAGAAGGATCAGCAGATAATCTGAGCAAACTATGAGGTTTGTGGTTTTTAGTTCAGGTTTCACCCTTTGTTTAGCACTGTGTTAATCTGACATAATGTGGCTACTTCAAACCACTTCTCTTTAGTTTTCCCCATAATTCTAATTCCTACATGTAATAGTTCACTTCTGGGGTAAGCTGCAGGACCCAGTTTTGTTCGCAGTGAAATTAATAACAGAGCAGTCCTAAATTAGAACATGAGTGGGACCTGGGGCATTAATGCTGATAGGAGACATAGATGGGATGTCTGGTTTTGCTGCATACCACTTGCACTTTCATGATAGTGTAACTCCATTTGTAACTAGGAAGGAAAACAGGTCTGTTCATCCTCCTTTCCTTCACTATTGCTTCAAAACAGTAAGAGCTACCAGGAACAGAACTATTTCTTTTATGTTTGGTTTCTGTTCTATTCTACCAGTTTAATATAATCAATACTTTTTAAGCTTGGGATTTGTAATCTCTGGTAATTTCCATGTAGAACTTACTGTTTCATCAGAGCAAGAAAACATTATTCTCTTAATTGGATATAAATGACTGCCTATTCCAGAGGCAATTGGATCCTATCTTAGATTTCTGCATTATGAGCAAGAATATTTTGCACAAAAAGATCCCCCTTGTGAAAAAGGGAATGAGTAGTGTGCAACCCTTTGTTTGATGGCCAGGCAGTACAGAAAGTGTTTTTCAGGGGTCTCTGCCTGTTCATGTATCTAACTATATACCCTTCCTTCAAACAGCACATTGGATTTTCTTACTGGCTTCACTGTAGAGCCCCAGAGGGGAGTAAGTAAGAGTTCAAATTATAAAAATTGTTAGCAGCACAAAGTATGACTAGTCTTGCAAAAAAAGAGCAAAAGAATAAAAAGGATGAAAATAGCAGCAAACACAACCCCATCTCCCCCGCTTTTCAAATGCAAAAACTACTAAACAATCCTTCCCAGCCTTGGAATTAGATATTTTCCTGATAAACAAATCCAGAAACAGCTGAGCTTCTCTGATACTAATTTTTGTTGTTGTTGGTTGGCTCACAGCCTTTAACATCTGGTTTTCTGTTTCATGGTGAAGTTTTTGCCTGGTTTGTATTTAAAATAGTATTTTCTAGTTCTGGGACATTGTTTGGTACTTAAATATGAAGAAGAAATACGATCTGATTTACAGTCATATTTGTTAAACAGAGAGACCAGCAGGTTAACTGGAGAACTCTATGCAGACCAGTGCTCTATTCTTCAGTCATGGGACTGCCACAAGATGAAAAGCTGCAAGTGTCAGTGTCAGCTGTTAAGTTTGTAAATATTGCTGGGTAATTTTTAATGTTTTTGAGATCTTAAAGAAATGTCAAGATAGCAACAATCTATTATTCTGTGAAGGAATGTTAATGACAAATGCCAACAAAATACATGAGGGAAAACCTGTAAAAGAACTATGAGGTTTACACGCCAGATGAATGTTAGGGAAGCATTTCCTTCAAAATGCTCCTTCCTCTTCCTAGAAAATCAAAGCAAATAATCCTTTATGTGTATGGAAGTGGATAGTCACATGACCCTACCTCCACTTCTATGTTATCACTAATTCAGAGGGAAGTTAATCCCAGCTGCATGTACTATTTATTTGTTAGTGATGCTGACAGTCAGAATGTGAACTGCCTGGTCTTCTTTATGATTGTCAGTAGGATATAATATAGCATTTATGACAGAAATTAGTGTGTGTTTACAGGGCATCTGGAACTATGGCTTTGTGTATCAAGACTAGGATTGGAAGAGGCTTTTACAGTTACATTTGGAGCAGTTACGTGAATGCAACATTAGCCCTTGTCCATACAAGTGCCAAGACAAGTCTAGTTACACTGCTAACATGCACAAATCAGCATGTGTCTGTGAAGAAGTCCTTGTTCTCTAGAATGAGTGGCAAGCAGTGTGCAGGGGGCTACATTTCTGCAGAAGCCCCATCATGTTCAGGTTCCTTGGGAGCCATGGCATTGCCTTCCTCTTTTCTGTTAAGGGAAACGACTTTTCCATCATCTCAAAGGAGGAGGGCATGGTCAGGGCACCAAGTATTTTAACACCTAAGAAAGAAACAGTTTTTCAGGGAATTAGGTAAAAATACATAGCTAACTATCACTGTGTGCTGAAGTCACTAATCTCTGAGAAATCTCTAGTGTTACTTTGTGTCTGCTTTCTGGGTCATTTTGCTTAAATGCCAGTTTCTGTAAGGCCTGAATGTTCAGCCAGCCAAAGTTCAAATGCTTGGTGTGTTGGTTTTTTTTTTTCTTCGGGTTTTTTTTTTTTTTCTTTCCCCCCCGCCAAGCTACAGTTTCTGTGGTCATCTTTGAGAGCTGAGAGAGTGTCTGAGTTTTGGTGAACCTCATGTAAATAAAAATAAAATTCATGTAAATGAAAAATTTAATTGTAAAAATATATGTATTTATTGGCAGGTTACTTCCACAAGCTCAAGAAGAAACTGGGGCCATTAGAGTCTAGTTATTGAGAGATTTAATTTTTTTCTGTTCCATGCTTCATCTGCTCTTTCCAGTTTCCTTATTTCTTATCCACTTCTCCTATACTTTCTTCTTTTTCTCCTCAAATACAAAAGGACATATTTAGGGTGCATTATATCAGCAGCAGTTGTCTAATTCAGGTGACTTATGGAGATGAGAGCTAAAGAAATGTTTTTGGAACTGCAGCAAGAATGAGCCTTTAGCAAAATGAATGACATGCCATTAAACTAATTTTTCAGTGTAAAAGTTTTTTCTAACTTTCAAACAAATGGCTACACTTGGAATAACCTTAAGTTAAGGTTTTAGCAAAATACTGAAAATATATGCATGCCATTGGCATTATGTATTCTGTTTCTCGTATCTCCTGTGACTTTTACTTAGCTAGGATTTTGTGTCATGAAACATATGGAACAAAATAGCACATCTGTGACTGTACATATACTGTTGGGACCTACAGCAGAAAAGTAAACCAAAAGCTATTTATGATAACAGTAATATAGCAGCATTAATATTTCAAAACTACCATGAAAAATGCTAAATGCAAGACTACAGTAATTTCACGAATATAAGCTGCACCTTTTTCATTGAAGAATCTATCCCACCCCAGTAGTGTGGCTTATATTCAGGTACGGCTTATTTATGGAAAATTTCCGGCGAAAGGCCAGACCGGAAGTGCGAGCCAACTGGTGAGAGAGCTGCCGCGGGCCACCCCAAACCACGGGCGCTGTGGGACCCGCAGCGGCACAGCTTGGGGCCGCCCATGGCAGCAAGGCAGCGCATCTCAGGGCAGCCCGTGGTGGCGTGGTTCAGGGCCCCGTGCAGCAGCACGGCGGCGTGGCTTGGGGCAGCCTGCAGCGGAGGGGCTCAGGGAAGCCCGTGACGGCATGGTTCGGGGCCCCGCGCGGCAGCACAGCGGCACGGCCCGGGGCCGCCCACTGCGGAGCAGCTCGGGGCTGCCTATGACAGCACGGCGGCATGGCTTGGGGCCACCCGCAGCGGAGCGGCTCGGGGCCGCATGCAGCAGCATGGCAGCGCGGCTTAGGGCTGCTCACAGCGGTGCGGCTCGGGGCAGCCCACGGCACCATGGCAGCAAGGCTCGAGGCTGCACGCGGCGCCAGGAGCAGCCGCCACAGCTGAGTAGGCAGGGACCTGGAGCTGGTTTCCCACTGCGAGGAGGCAGCTGGCGGCCAGCTTCGAGCGCACAGCAAGGGGGCGAGCTGCCGGCTTTGCACGATGTGGGGAGCCGCTGCCGCTGCTGAGCGGGCGGGGCGCCGCAGCAGCCAGTGCCGGGTAAGGGAGTGTCGGGCCAAACAGCATGGGGAGGGCACCTGTGGCTGCTTTTAAAGGCTTCGCCAGTCTGTGAAAACTGTTTGCAAATTGAGCAACTTGACAGCAAACTCTGCGCTGGCTTGATTCTGTTACTAACTCATTACTTTGTTGCACATGTGTCCACGCTAAAAAAAAAAAAAAAGGTGCGGCTTATATTCGGGTGCGGCTTATATACGGACAAATCCCGTGGTCGTCCTGGCTACACGGAAGTGCGGCTTATATTCAGATGCGGCTTATAATCGTGAAATTACTATATCTTATTTGATATAATTGTCTCTATATATTGCTTCCTTTTGTTGGCAATTGCCTTGTTAGTGTTCTAGACAGCAAGACTCTACCCAGAAAAGTTTGATTGAGAATTAGAAAGCTATATTCACACAAAAAATAGCAGACCAATATTGAAAAAACCTCCTATTGTGAAAACCTGGTTCTCTACATAGTTCGCTAAGTGTTTTTTTTCTTCAAATGTTACAGGTGCAAATATTTTACAGATGCAGATGATATAATTGGATACAAAATTGAACATCTGTGTGACCAGTTGACTGATTTGAATGTGCAGATTTGAAGAATGTAAACACTTCATGCCCTCTTAAGTGCCAATGCAAATATAATTCTTTATGTGTGCTTTGTGTACTACATCTGCACAGAATTTATTTTTACCACAATTGCTTGCTATAATAGGAGCTGTTATGCTGCATGACTTTATTTAATCCCCTAGCACACCTTATTAAAAATTCACATAACAGAAAGCTATTTGAATAGTATTCTAAGAGAGAAGTACTTAAAACAATTGTGTTTGTCTCAGTTTCTGGTGATGTATATAAAGTAATAGATACTTTGCCATTTTACTAAAATTTGAAAGTAATTTGTATTCTATTTCTTGAAAATTGGGAAGCAATGTGTCAATCTCTTTTCCCAGTGGATGTTTAGATTGGATATTAGGAAAAATTTCTTTACTTAGTGGATTGTCAAGCATTGTAACAGGCTGCCCAGGGGAGGTGATGGAGCCACCATCCCTGGAGGCATTTAAAAGACATGTAGACATGGTACTTAGGGACATGGTTCAGTGAACTTGGGAGTGTTGGGTTAAAGGTTCCACTTGATAATCTTAAGGATACTTTTCAACTTAAATGATTCTATACTTCTAAGTCACAAAGAGCTATTTATTCATCTGTGGTAAAGTTATTGTTTGCAATAACTCTCAAATAAATGATGTGGCTGCAAGTAATAACTTTAAATAAAAGCCATTTATTATTAGAGTGCCACCAGTCATTGATGAAAGATATAAGCATAATTTCCAATATGCACTTGTTGTTCTGCAACACCTTACTTTAAGATTGTAGCTACCCTTAACTGGCTTCTGGTACCGAGCACAAGCAGGGCAGGTGGCATCACTGCAGTCACAGTGTATTGTAGGGGTCAACAGTGCTCTTTGCTGGCCTCGTAATCTGTGGGTCATAGGAATACTTGACCATTTGGAGCAGTTTGCAGACTAAGACTTAATTCTTTCTCTGGCCCTGTCTGTCTAGGTAAGAAGTAGGAGAACCAGTCTTGGGCTATCTGTTGCCCTCCTAATGCACAAACCATTGGCATGAGCGAAGTTAGTACAAAACTGGGCAGTTACTTTAGTACTCTATGGAGTTTCTTTCCATATTTTTCTAAATCCACATTAAGTGATTTATAGTAACTGTGTACTCAATGAAAGAAGAGGAGGTAAACCAAACAAACCAGAGAGATCTAAATGAGTGCAGGAGGTTCCTTTCCTCTGGGTCCTGCTCTTTTTCACTGTTCATTACAATGTTCAGTACTATGGAGGTAAACTGTTACTGATTTGCAATAACACATATCCATTTTTACACAGAAGAGGATATAGGATACTTCCAGATTAATGCTGTCAGTGGAGAGTTAAGAACAACCCGACCTCTGTCACATACTGAGAGATCCAACTACAGAGTGATGATTACAGCCAAGGACCAAGGGATGCCTTCGCTTCAAGGACATGCTGCAGTTTACATCCAGGTACTTATATACCTTGTACAGATAGAGCAATTCTGTTAAATGCGTAGTTTCTTTTAAGAAAAAGAACAGTTTTGGAAGAAGGTTGGGAAATAAACTGAAAAAAGGAAGAAGTTCAAAACTGTAAGCACCTTGTCTTACAGGAATTTTCCTTAGCCATTTTTCCATTGAGGGAGGAAATGAGAGGGCAGACTAATTTTGATTTGTTAAGAATGTACAATAGTGTTCTGGATCATCTTGTAAGTAGACAATGCTTGTGATTTAGTAGGAAATCACAGAAACACTGGAAATAGGAGGAAAATATCCAGATAGGCAGAAAAAACCCCAAATATCAAATAGGACTGAAAATGAGGAAGAGAGTATACTTTTGTTTTTCTCTGCTAAGTTGCTTTCTTTTCTAAATTCTGTCTGTATAACCTTGTATAAAGATGTCTAATTTTTTTATGCTGGTTTGTACAGGGCTGCTCTTCATGGGAGAAATGCTTGTGAAATGCAGAATGTGCTCATTCCATAGCCAGCCACCTATTGTTCATTGAGCCACAATGGGGCTGCTTTGTCCCGGCCACCTGTGCCCTCCTCTGTCAGAGGCTGTATGTCATTGAGGCTACTATTTTCAAGTCACCCTAAAGATGGTTAATTTTGGATAGATTGTAGTAACATGTGTCAGTAGAGGCAAGGCAAATGGTGTTCCCACAGTTAAAGAGAGTTAAAAGACTCCTCTCCCTGCGCAATGGGAGAAACCATGGGTGATGAACTGACCCTAACCTCCATTCCTTGTCTCCCTGCATCCCTGGAGAGGGAGGTAGAGCTGGGAAGGAGGGATGGGTAGGGCAGAAGTTGTGTTTATAAGGTCTTATTTTACTTCTCATTATCCTGCTCTGATTTTGTTAGTGATAAGCTCAGTTAATATCTCTAATTCTATTCTGTTTTGGCTGTGATGGTATTTGCTGAGTGATCTCTCCTGGTCCTTATCTCAGCTCATAAACCTTCATTATGGTTCCTGTTTCCAGTCCAGTGGCAAAGTGTAGTGATAAAGCAGCTTTGCTGGTACCTGGCATCCAGCCAGGGTCAGCCCACTACATTTTACAATATTCATAATAACAGTGGAAAAATATTGCAGTCTTTGTGTTACGGTTGCAGGTGATCCCACTTCCCAACGGGAGATCTGGCTTCTCTCAAGACTTCAAGCACTTTGTCATACCTGAAAATTTCAAACCTGCACAAGTGTTGGATTTTCTGAATGCGCCAATTAACCATCTAGCACTTAACAGGAAACTGCATTTCAGTATTGCTGAAGATGATAATGTTCATTTTGAATTAGACAGCTTGACAGGAGAATTTTATCTTTCCAAGGAGCTTGACTATGAGACAGATTCACACTTTCTTTTGCAAGTTATTATAAAGGATTATAATAATCCCTCACAAAATAGCACTGTCTTCCTAAGTATTGATGTAGAAGATAAGAATGATCATTCTCCATATTTTCAAGATGACTTTGTAGTGATTGGCATAGAAGAAAATGTACCTGTTGGCACTCTAGTTTACACATTCAATGCAAAGGATGAAGATGGCAGTTTTCTGAACAGCAAAATAGAGTATTCCTTAGAAATGAGTAACATGGGTGAAAATCAATTTCTTATTCATCCTTTGTATGGCACCTTGACCACAGCTTCTCCACTAGACAGGGAGATTACTTGTTCTGTGATCTTGACGGTGTTTGCAGAAGACCAGGCAATAAATCTGACTGATCGTCGGCGGGATTCCCTGGCTGTGAAAATTGTTATTTTAGATATCAATGACAACAGTCCCAGTTTTATGTCTTCACCTCTTTCCTATGTCATGGAAAATGTGGAGGTGGGCTTCCTTGTGCACCATGTAATTGCAAAGGATCCTGATGAGGGAAGAAATGGGCAAGTTACTTATCACATTCTTTCAGGCAATGAAAACAAAGCATTTTTACTGGATAAAATCACAGGTACTGTAACTTCTCTTCTCTGGGGTTTCTTGTGTTGCGATTCTCACAAAAACATTTGGAGTGCGTACCATGCAATAATGAAATACCACATTAGTGTGGCACTCTGCCCAGGTAACTTATTGTCCTCAGGAGTGATTGCCTTGGGCAGAGTGCCATGCAGGCAGGGCAGTACAGCACACAGTGGTTAAGCTCTGTGAGACTTAGCTCAAAAATTTTGGCATAACACTGTTACTGTGTTGTGTAGATGTACTGGGACATTGCACTAAGGAAGACAGGAAGAAAACGTGCAGTGAAATGCTTCATTCTGATTTTGGCGTGATATATATACTTAATGATATACTTAAAGCATGTGCACACATATATGTTATGATATATACACATGAGGAAAGGCAAAGTTGAAATCAAGGAGTCTGCATTACACTGAGGGTACAATGTGTTCAATGGAGACTCAAAGTGCTGATGAATTTCATTCTTCAGCCCTCTGAAATTTTCTGCTTTCTAACTATCATACTACATTCTCACAAATGCAAATACCTTAATGGTTGTGATATTTTCTGGTTCTTATTCTGATTTTGAATTCATTTGATGATGCAGCTGACACTGATTTGTAGAGCTCCTAACTGCATAACTTACATGTAAAAGAAGACAAATATAAAAGTTAAATAAAGGTTAAAAGTTAAACCCAAAGTTAGATAAAAAGCACTTTCTCAACTTCACTTGAATTTTCCATGAATCTCAATTTCCCTGGATGCCAAAGGCAGTACTTCTGGGCCAATTAGCACCGTAGGGAGAATCACAGGTAATGAGTGACTGCAAAGTCCCTAAGCCTTGCAGCAGTGACACGGTGATGCTACACTGAAGCTGTGAGTGCTGGAACAACTAGGATCCTAACCTGGACAATGATACTTTTTAAAAGCCTTTTCTCTTTAAATTAGGACTCTTAACTACAGCCCAAGTTCTGGACCGTGAGGTTCAGGAGTGCTACAGTTTGACAGTCATAGCTCTTGATGACGGCAGCCCGGCTCTGTCTGCCACACAAGTTCTAACCATCATTGTTCTTGATGTGAATGATGAGACCCCAGTATTTCTGAAGCAAGTTTATGAGACTGCAATGCATGAAAACCAAGATCCAGGGGAGTTTATTGTAAGAGTGGAGGCTGTGGACCGAGATGCAGGTAATTCATGTCCTTTTGCTTATAAAAATTTACTTGTGGACTGATCCATGCTTGATGCCTTGTGTGTAAAGCTGTTGTGCTTTTCCCAAGCTAATGTATGACTTTTGAGTTTCAAAATACAAGTTTTGGTTCAGACTCTCAATCTTTAATTGGAGCTTGGAGGTATTCTGGCTTGCAGCTCTGATGGATATATTAAATATTAAATATTCTTGTGCAACACAGCATATTGTAGGTTTCTCATGAAGAAAGCAAACATGTTCTGGTTATAAATAAATGTACAGTATTCAACTCAAAGTTAATATCTGAACATTTTGTTGCTCTTAATCAGAGCATTTTGGGTAGTTTTAAAGCAATTCACTAGTCAAGAGTCCTGGTTTTGTAACAGAACCAGCAAATACGCACTCATCTTTTCTGACCAGAGAGGGGCACTGTCATCTAAGATTTTCCATTTGGTTGAGCTGTGAAGGGCTAGTGGAAGCTGCCCTGGATTTTAAGTAGGCTTTTACATGCTGAAGTGTTAATGCATTGCTTTTCAAAAATACACAGAATGGATGAATAAGATGTGAGGATGGTTCATCTCCTCAGTGAATCACGTGTAAGGAGAGAAGCTAAGCTAAGATACAAAAAAATTCCTCCAGTTCTTCAACTACCTGCTCTTTTGAACTGTCTAAAATGCATAGCATATGATATCTCAGTAGTCCATGTGCTGGAGCAGTTATACAAAATCTATGTGATAAATATAAAATCTGGAAAGAGAATTAAATATTACAATACTGCCATCTTTGGCCCAAAGGTAGTCTCAACTCTGTGAATTACTTAATTTTTGCTGTGACTTAACTTTCTGTACTTTTTTTAGAATTGTGTAAGACTGTGCTATCCTAAAAGCAGATAGTGGAACTTGTTAGCAAAATAATCTTCTGTATTCAGTAAGATTTGTAATTTTAATGTAGAGTACATATTGATCACAAAAGGCTGATGTGAGCTCAATAGAGGTATTATATAGAAAAGATATTTCCCTACAAGTATGTAAAGTGTTTAGAAATTAGGAATGGGTATGTTATGTCTGTTATGATCTTCATAACAGCTGAGGTGTTCTGCAGTGTGCCTCTGTATCTCACTTTTCCAAATATTTTTTTTCTTTTGTGGATCACAAAAAAAGATGATACTTGAAAAAGGTTTGGGAGATAAAGGAGACAACTGAGAATTTGCTTGAATCCTTCTCCCTTCTTTTCCATCACTTGTATTTTTTTCACATCCTGTGGGAAATACAGCAGAAAGGAAATATCCAGAGCAGTTAGTGGGAGGGAGTCGGGGTGGGTTGGTAGGGTGGAGAGGAAGGGCATTCCAAGTATCCTGGCAGCACAGTGTGTGCCTGCCTGGGCAGACACTTTGGGCTGGGGCACTGTTGTGGCTGATGGTTCCTTCCTGCTATTTTTTAAAGTACATTTTCCAGTAACCACAGTCCTTCTATTTGGTCTTTTTCTCACATTTACATGATTTGGCCCCGTGTCATGGGTTATAGTATTATAGTGTTATAGTATTGTTTCAAATTAGTACTGAAATGATGTTCATGATGTAAGAAAATTTAATTTATATAGGAGTCATAAATATAATGCTACTCTCTTTTCTTATGTTTTTGGAACACAATTTTTGAATAAGATGACTCCTGTCATGGTGTTCTCTTTTTTTGTTTTTACATCATATATTTGTTTTCACACTCTCTTGAAACTGCAGTTCATATCCCAGTAATATTTGCACAGTCTCAGTGGAGGACTTTCTCCCATCACACTTTTTTGTTCACTTGATATGTTCCTTGAGTCACCACTGGGAGGAACCAGTTATTATCAACCTTTTGTTTTACTTTCCATTCTATTTCATTCTCTGTGACTGGAAGAGTGTCTTTTTGGGGGGGAAAACACAAGTAAAATTTCTGACTTTGGAATGGCTTTCTTTCAAACGAATATCCCTGAAACTTTTTGTTCAGCTACCTCCCTCTTCCACATTACGACACCTCACTTACTGCATCTCTATGTTGCTTGACTTTGGGAGCCTTTAGGGAGCCCTCCATGCCCTCGCCCCCACCCAGCTGACATTTGACAGCTCAACATCAGTAAATGCAAGTGTAAAAGATGTTAACATTGGAAAATATGCATGTTGGAACAATATGCATGGGAAAGTAAAGATACAAGCAGCATATTTAAAATAAGTCAGGGTTTTTTCTTGAGGTAGGTCTTTGCGGAAGAACTGAAGTAGCATTTAGCAAGGTCTCATTTTAAGCTGATGGGCACCTGTGTGGTTCAACAGTTATGTCTGGAGCCTTAGGAGAGAAATCTTAAAAGGTTAGTAGGAACCATTGACTTGAAGTTATGAGATAAGGCTTATTACCATTCATTAGACATCATTGTAAAGTCCTATAAAGATGAGACTTGAATCTGGATTTGGGGCGGGGGGGGGGCATTTTTTATTTCAGTTTGTAATTTCAGCCCCTAAAATGTGACCAGTGCTACTGAATAATTAACCAGCAGGTTGGATTGAGTGCAGATGTGTTAGCTGCTCTGCTGAGGTGTGTGAATATATAGAGTCAACATGCTCCTCTCCTGGGCAGGGTGTGCAGCTTTTTCCTAATGCTACTCTATACTCCTAGCAGTTGCATATAGGAAAGGAGTAAGTAAATGCTTGGAAAATAAAAGTAATTTAGATGTCACATATCTATGTTCTTTCAGGGTTCAAAGTTTTAACTTCAGCATTGTGTGAACAGTCAACTTGGATGGCACCCATTTTTTTTCAGCACTGGTTGTGAATAGTGTCCATTGTGGAATCTGCCAGAGAAGGCACTGGGCTGAAGCAGCTTAGTTGCAGGAGGCAATAAGCTAATAGTTTCAGACCTGCAGTTTTGTGGTTTTATTTCTTTTTTTTTGTTTGTGGGGTTTTTTTTGGGGTTTTTTTAGTTGGTTTTTTTTTCCCCATCTATAGCATATTGGTGATAAAGGATAGATAAATGCAGGCAGAACTGGGAATAGCTTTTAAAATTTAGTTGAATGTTATCTGATATGGGCAGATCAGATAAGTAAATGTTTGTAGAATTTGAAGACATTCACCTTGATTTGTGTTCACTGATGTGATTTTTCTTCCTTCTTCTTTAAATCTGAAAGGATTTCTTTAAGTCATTATTCCTCCTGCTGTGTATTGTATGAATATGGTCTTCCCTTGACTTAGTTTTGGTGTGAGTGCATTAACAGTAGTAATTCTCTTAATCAAATTTCAATAGTGCTGTCAGCCACTTAACAAAGCTATTAAAAGGCAAATAAAGTCAAGTATGTTAAAAACTGTAGGCTCTGTTTTTTCTCGTGCACGGATGTTTTTCCACCTACTCTAGAGCATATTATCTTGTGCTTGACTGCAGCAGATGAGAACAAGCAGCCAGTGTTTGACATTGAATAAGAGTTTTCATATGACTAGATGTGTCATGTAATTTTTCAGATGTACCAACTGTCCCTGCCCTACTAAAGGGCTAATTCTGGGTGGAAAAACACAGAATAGTTGAATGGAATGTGGAAAATTTTCAAAAAAATATTAAAACCTTTCAAGTATAATGTAGGTTTAAAGGTAATTAAAGCCTCTTTAAAGGTAATAAGTGTGATGGAGATGGCATTATAATTTCCTTGAGAGGATGTTAAAACTAGAAGAAATATGACAGGAGATATCTTACAACCATAATAGGTAAGAATGTTGAGTCTCATTTCCTGTTCAACTAAAGTAGGCAACTTTGAAAGAAAGGTTTCTAAAAACTTGTACAGTTTTAGCCTATTTCCTAGAGAAAGATGGGAAGGCTAATATCCCTGCATTATATGCAAAAGGTAGGTCTGATCAGAAGCTGTATGGAATTGTCATTCAGAAGAGCTCAGTAGGAGAAGAAATAGACAAATAAGTAGACCTGAATGTGAGAAGAGAGACTCTTTTACTAAGACTGCCATTCTGTTTTTAAGGGCTGAATTCCTTCCTTCACTATGAAATCTTACCAGGAGCTGGTTATGAGAAATTCAAGATGAACTCGGACAGTGGAGAACTTGTAACAGCTGCATCACTGGACAGGGAAGACCAGGAGGTTTTCAGTATTAAAGGTAGTAGTGTGAAATAACTATGAACGCCTCTAGAGTGGGAAGTGAGAGTGAGGTGTTACTATCAGCATTATCTTTTTAATGCCTGATGAATTAGATGCAAGTGAGAAGATTTTCCAGCACAGAAGAGCGTATGCTTTTTGCATAGCACAAATAATTCTTCTACTCTGATATTATTAGAGAACATCTATTGTTGCACCCGAAACTGTGGAAACTCTGAAAGGCATCCCAATTAGGGAAAATGAGATGCCTCTCTCACTGCCTTCTCTTGATAACAATCCTGTTCTATCTGGCAAAGCAACTCCTGTTCTGTTCCCTGGGTCAGCCCGGTGCCCGTCTCCCTGTCCCTCAGTCTTTGGTCACTCCCACCCTGTTTCCCTGTTGGCCCTTTGCCCTAAACCCACCTTTGTAACACCCCCATGTCCCCTGGTAAATGGTCTCTGATGCTTTTTCCCTGCCCTGCTCATCCCATATACTTAACCTGGACCATCACAATGTACCTTGCCTTTATTATCTGAACCATGGATGATGCACATGTGTGGCTGAAATAAACATCTCTGTGAAACCCCTGCAAAGTCCCTCTCTGCATTCTTTACTTGCTATCACCCCAAGCAACAAATAGAAGCTACACAAAACCACTGAATGAAATTTGTTATCTTTTTATTGATCTTAGTTTTGGTTCGGGACAGTGGAATCCCATCGCTGTCAAGTATGGTGACAGTAATATTCACAGTGCTGGATGAAAATGATCACTCGCCCACGTTTCTTCTTCCTCCCTCTGAGATCTTTATTCCAGAGAACCAACAGCCTTCTCTTGCTTACATTATTCAGGCTGTAGATATGGATGCTGGCAGTAATGGTGCTCTAAGATACAAAATAATTGGTAAGTTACATTCCATCATTTTGTTAATATAAATCAGGGAATATATAAGCATCAGTATCCAAGTTCTAGACTAGTCTTTACTTTACCAGGCCTCCCTAGCTCCCATCTTGTCCACATGCTTCTTTTGTGGGGAAAAGAGATCTTTTATCCTTTTGTGGGTGAAAGCACTAATAAGCACTTGCCAGGCATACTTTCAGTCTGCTTTCTGGATTTGAAATAGTGCAGAAGAGAAAAATAAAAAAAATACCAAATGCTGGAATGAGGCATTAATCATGAAGGTATAACTTTGTAATTTTTGTTATACTTGTAGAAGTCTGAATGTAAATATGCCCTTGAAAATATACCCAAGAATTAATTGAATTTAGTTTCTTTAATTCTATTTATTAAATTTTATCTCATGAGAACTTCTTTCAGCCAGCAATTAGTAGTGTCATACTTGGCTTCCATCTGCCAAACTCTCTCTGTATCCACTGTGCCAATGTAAGCTCCATAGCTGTTCAAAGCCTCCTGTAGTATCTTTGCTGTGCTTACTTTGGTTTGTGGCTCTCGGCAATAGCTCAAATGTAGGCAGAGGAAAAACCAACACATTTTTCTGTGAAGAAACAGTTACTAATTCCTTTATTTTCTTGGTTTTAATATTGTGATGTTCTGTGCCATTTAATTTAGTTACCTTTGGTCTTTCTGCATGTTACAAACTATGTGTGCCATTCACTGTTAATAAAAGTACTGACTTTTCAGTTGACTGCTTCATATTTATTCCCAGTGCCCCCTAATCACGACCTTGCAAAACTCTTGAATTCCAAGAGATGGAAGAGAAGAGAACAAGGAGCAAGCAATTACAGTTGTCAGCAATGCTTTATAGATTTGTGGAATTTGTAACTAAGGTTGTGAAGAGGTCACTTCATGCAGCAGCATAGATGCATGAGCTTTTATAAGGTGGGCTGGTTTGAGAAAAAAGATATGCATTTGGCCAAATAGCCAGTCTGTAAATTGATATGACATTCTGCATTTGCTCTCCTTGCTGCTGGCTGACTGTAATGAAATCCAGGTTTTAATTTGTATGAGAAATAAAATATCTGAAAGGTACATGAGCACACCGACTGTATGAGCAATTGGATCTTGTTATTGCAATTACCAGAGAGCATTCACAAGGGGTGCCTTTTTAAAAGTAGTTGTTGAGATAATTTCATTTTTTATGTGTTTGTAAGGTGGAAATGTTGGAGAATACTTCACTCTAAATAACACATCAGGCAAGCTGCTGGTCACTCGTAGCTTAGACAGAGAAGACATCAGCAATTTCACTCTTGTAATTGAGTGCCATGACCTAGGCAGTCCCTCAAGAAGCATCACTGCACAACTCTATGTAACAGTCTTGGATGAAAATGACCACAGCCCATTGTTTGAAGAGACACAGTATCAAATCTCTGTGACAGAAGACCTGGAGGAAGGCTCAGCCATCCTGGACCTCTCTGCTTCTGACAAAGATGCTGGCCTGAATGGTGAAGTTATGTACTCCTTCATTGATGACACCCATGGAGCATTTGCAATCGACAGTGTCACGGGATCCATCATTACCACAAAGGCACTGGACCGGGAGACCAAGTCCCAGTACACATTTAGGGCTGTGGCCAGTGACTGTAGCACCTACTTTCCAAGGAGCACCACTGTCAGTGTGGTGGTGCATGTTGATGATGTCAATGACAATGATCCCATTTTTTTGCAGAATCCTATCAGGGTCTTCGTGCCTGCTGAAACTGCTGTGAATGACACGGTAACCACTGTGAGAGCAGAGGATGTGGATCTGGGATCAAATGGAGCTATCAATTTTAATTTGATGATGGCAGAAACTCTATTTCAGATCAATGTGAAGACAGGTGACATCACTCTTCGAGAGCCTTTGGGTTCCAGGGACTTCAGTACCCAGCTGCTAGTGACGGCATCAGATCAAGGCATTACACCTCGAACAGCCACAGCTGTGGTGCTTATCTTTACAGAAGAGCAAGAGGATATGATCTCATTCAGCCACAGCCTGTATGAAGCAAGTGTGCCTGAGAACAGTGCAGCAGGTGGGCATGAAATCCCTCTTCTTGAAGTCGCTAATCTCCTCTCCTTTTGGAATGGTAATTGTAATGAATAGTATAGGGAAACCTTTTTTTTTTCTGTGCAGCAACAGGAAAAGCTAATGTGGATGTAGCCAATACTAATTTGCCTCTTTCCAGTGCACCCGCATGAAAAAGATGCAATGGAGGAGACATTGTCTTCAGTGGGCTCACTCATTTAGCAAAATAACTTTAATGATGGGTGGACAGCATTTACTTGTTGTTTCACTGGGCAGTGCAGACAAGCTCAGATGAGTTGAGTGTTGGGAACCAGTTGCAACCTGGCATTTCTTGTTTTCAAAATACCCTTCACAAACTGTAGTAGCTTGCATAAATACCTTACTGAAGTTTTGGTCTTTGTAGAATATGAAGAAAGGGGAGTGGAAGGGGGTAGAGAAGGTCAGAGGCCAATGCTACATGGTGACTTGGACAGGCTACTGCAGTGTCTCTCTAGGTAGAGGCTGCACTATGGAATTCTACTTGTAGACAAACCAGCTTCAGTCACCAAGTGTTTACAGATTTATTTGGATTTGTTCTGGATATTTATGAGAATTACTATCTTACTTTTTATAATTCAAAAAATATTAGCAGTTATCCCTCCAACTAATCAGATGTCGTATCTTCTCCTACATCAGGGATTGGTTTTGTCCTGACAAGGGGAAGAAAGGAATGCCTTTTACATATTTCTGTCCACCGATCTCACTATTAAATTGGCCAGATGCATTTAGAGATCTGACCTGCACTATATTCTCAATTCAACTAGCTTGTGAGGTTCACCTTGAACAAGTAATTTATCTTTGTTATAATTCAAACTTCCCTCAGTAAAACAAAAGGAGTATTCCTTTATATCCTAGTGGCTTTTTGAGACTGGGGTATTCATAAATATTGAATAACAACCTGTGTATTGGATTATGAATCAGTAAATAAGAAATTTGTTGGTAATTTTGGAAAACCAATCTTGGATGATTGCAAACAGAAGAGAAAATAAAGGGTAAAGATGGCTATTGAAGCAATTACGGCTGTGGTTATTCAGCCACTCCTTTGTGCTTGTTTGGGACCACAAGCCAAATTTTCAATCTGTCTCATTTAATAAAAGAGAATAAAGATCAGACTTTATGGCAATAGATAAACTGCTTGATTGTAGATTGTTTTAAAGTGTAGATTTGCCTGAAGTTACAGAAATGCTCCAAGGAACCATGGTATCAGAATGCCATTGTGTTCTCCCGTTCATTCTACAGAAATATAATTAAGATTCAATTTAAGTTGTTTTGATTAAAGGAAATTTAGCAAAGCTTCAGGGTAGACAGGAGGGTTGATTACAAAATGTTAGTTTGTGTTTAATAATACTTCTATTTGCTAAGAAGATCAAATTATTTTAAGAATATAAGAGATTTTACCAGATACTAATATGGTTTGTCTCTGTTTATACTATTTTCCTTTTTTCATAAATAAATATCAAATATTTTACATTTCAGTGGGGAAGAAAAGCATGATTGTAATTAAAACTCTCATAGAAGTTAGCTTATAGTATAGATGTGATCCTGGGACCCCTATGAATGTGAATGATACCAGTGTATTCAGTCCAGGAAAGATTTACATTACATACTGATTATTTGTAGAGCTGGTATTAATAAATGTGGCTTCTCTTCATAATTTTATTTCTTCCTTAACTGATTGAGAGGAAAAATGCTATGTTTATTTTTAAAAGAATAAAAAATGTGAATAATATAGATGACAAAAACCAAAGCCAAGGGTGCTTAATTTTAATTTAGTCTAGACCCATCAAATGGGTAAGTTCCTCAGGAACTGATCTTTGTAGTCACATTTTCTTTAAGTGTTTGACCTCCAAGTTTAATGACCTTCAGAAACCCCCATTTTTCTATTTTTTTAAATTTAATATTGAATATTTAATGTCTTTGAATATTATAAACTGTTTTACAGCAGGCACTTACAAGCTAATTAAAAAATAATCAAGTGACTGTGCTCTTGAGAGGGTAAGAAACCGATATTTTTTACCCAACTTTTAGTTGAAGGGTTGCTTTCATAATAGTTCCTTGGAGACAGATTCACCAGTAAAACTTCTTGACTCCTCTATTTTCTGTTTCTATTAGATATCAAATATGTATCCCCTCATTCTTTAAGTCACAGAATCACAGAATGAGTGAGATTGGAAGGGACCAAAAGGGTCATCTCGTCCCACTTCCCTGCTCAAGCAGGGTCATCACAGAGCACATGGCACAGGATTGTGTCCAGACAGTTCTTGAATCATCTCTGTGCTCAGCTTTTCCTTTCATGATAATTAAGAGGTCTGAAAAAATAATGGCAGGGATGAACACAGGTTAGATGGCAGAGGATGGGTAAAAGAGACTGCTATAATGAGGACTGAAGAAAGAAGAAAATGCGACAGTGATACAGCAACTCAGTGTGGACATATCTATACATAGGACATATACAGTAATTTCACACTCATAAGCCACACCTGGTTATAAGCCACACTTCTAGGTAGCCAGGAAGACCACGGAATTTGTCCATAAATAAGCTGAACTGGGTAATAAGCTGCACCTTTTTTTTTTTAAAGCGAGGATCCACGTGCAACAAAGTAATGAGTTAGTAACAGAATCATGCAATCACAGGGTTTGGTGTCAGGTGCTCAATTTGCAACAGTTTTCACAGACCGCCAAAGCCTTTAAAGGCAGCCCCAGGCGCCCTCCCCGTGCCACAGGCCCTGGCACTCCCACCCCCGGCGCTGACTGAGGCTGCTCCCCGCCTGCTCGGCAGCAACGGTGGCTCCCTGCACCGCTCAAAAGCGGTGGCTCAGTGGGCTGGCTGAGAGAACGTGAAGCTGGCAAGCAGCTCGGCAGGCTGGCCATGCAAACGTGGCAAGCGGCTAGCAGCAAGTGGCTCGGTTTCATGTGAACGCGGCAAGTGGCTTGCCACCCGGTCACCAGTGGCTCTGGCTCTCCGCCCACCCAGCAGCTGCTCTGCGGCAGCTCCCTCCCCGGCTGGCTCGCATGTCTGGGTTGGCATTTCGCCGGAATTTGTCCATAAATAAGCCGCACCTGGTGATTAGCCGCACTTCCGGGATTGGTTTGATTCTTCAGTGAAATAGGTACCGTATATCAGTGTGAAATTACTGTATATTAAAAAAACCCCACATATATAAAACATATATGTCCTAACACAGAATTCAGCAAATATTTTGGAGCTGATTTGCCCAGGAAGGAAAATGATTTTCACTCTGCCATGTTTTGGTTTTGGGTCTGCAGACATAATATTGGGATCTAGGCTGCATAAAACAGTTTGAGGTACTTCCATATGCAGTCAGACTATCTGTTATTAAACTGAAAAACCCCTATATTTACATATTTTACATCACTCTTCATGTCTTTCAATATTTTTAGCTAATTCCGAGGTCAATTGCTTAACATTTCAAGCCAATCTGACTTCTTTCTACTTTGAACCTGATCACCTTGTTGCCTTGCTCTATCTTCAGTGCTGATCTCAGCCTTGATGTGTTTTGCAGGTAGAAAGCTCTCTTTCCCTGATTTTTCTCTCTTAAGAGCTACATAATGTTACCTCTGCTTGAGGCAACGTCTGAATTGCATGTGATTGAAATGGCGAGTTCCAGCAGATGAACATTTTCTGTTGCTCTTTATCTGTTTAAGTCACAAACGACCTCACAATTTGGTCATATATTTTATTTACATTGAACTGCAAAAATTCACTGTTTGGAGGAATCATTTTCTGTGAAAGGTATCAGAACACAAGAGATTTTTTCTGTGCTAGAAAGAAGTTGTGAACAATTCTATGTGTCTGAAAAATGTGGAACTTAAAGGATTATGGAGACTCAGAACAACAGTTTATTAACCTAACCTCTGAATATGGATTCAAGTAGAGATGCTGCTGTTTACTTTATTTCTGGTAGTTTTTCTTCTTAAACATGCAAGCAAACAAACAAAAAGATGCAGATGGTGTTAAAAGATAAATGGGGATATTCTTCAGACCTTGTTTTTTAATATTATCTTTAATTCTGCTCTGAGGATGCTGTGAATAATTGTCCTTGCAGTTTTCATTGGCAAATCAAAGTTGCTTGGCAATTAAAATTCAACCTACAGCCCCTTATTTTAGTTCCTAAAAAATTCAGCATTCTTATATCTGTATTTACATATTGGTCAGATGGATGTTGATTCCAGTAAATATCTTACAAGTATATTGACAAGTACAGAAAATCGCATGTCAAAATTGGCATACTTGTGCTATTGACAGACAGATTTTGAGAGCAAATAGTAAACCCTTAGAAAAAGTCTGTTTTTTAAAAAGTAATGTGAAACTGCTAAAATAAAAAAGATATTGGATAGTTGCAATAGCAATGTTTCCTCTCATTTTTTTGTACTAAAGTCTTTTCATATGGCATCCAGGCCACTGAGTATGAGCAGTATGTCCTTTGTGATATAACAAAATAACTACAGTAATTTCACAATTATAAGCTGCACCTTTTTCATTGAAGAATCCAGCCTACCCCAGTAGTGCGGCTTATATTCAGGTGTGGCTTATCTATGGACAAATCCCAGTGAAATGCCAGCCTGGAAGTGAGAGCCAGCCGGGGAGGGTGCCTGGGGCTGCCTTTAAAGGCTTCGCTGGTCTATGAAAACTGTTTGCAACTTGAGCACCTGACACCAAACCCAGCTGGCAGCGATTCTGTTACTAATTTGTTACTTTGTTACACATGGATCCTCGCTAAAAAAAAAAAAAAAAAAAAAAAAAAAGGTGCGGCTTATATATGGACAAATCCTGTGGTCTACCCGGTTACCGGGAGGTGCAGCTTATAATCAGGTGTGGCTTATAATTGTGAAATTACTGTAGTTGCCTCTAGTGCTGTTTGAAATAGCTCAGGTTGCCTCATTCCATTGCAGCTGCATGGAATCAATTACAATTTAATTAAATAATTTAAAAAAATTAAGATCGATGTCCATATATGCTAGACAATTTCCTAAGTCACTTGAAAAGAATAATTATTTGGAGGTTTTGATAACGCCTTTTAAACTTGCTATATTTTTTGTTAAATGTGATGATTCTGAGCAGGGACCCCCCATTTTCCACACTGAGTTCCACATTTCCCCTTTTATTCAAAACAGGATTTTTATTTCATGTCTCCTGCATTCTATATTAAATCATTGACATTTTCATGGAATTTGGATTCTACGTGAATTGACACATAGCTATGCACATAGTTTCATCTTTTCTTTCTCTTTGTCAAAAGGTGGCTAATTATAAATCTGAAGGATATTAATTTAAGGTAGTTTTCAAAAACTTGAATCCTGATAAATGGAGAAAAAATAAACTCCTTCTGTTCATTTGCGGGTGACATGATACACCAAAAACCAGAAAAATTAGATATGACTTAGGGTAATAAAGGATTCAAATGATTCCCATGAGTTTACAATTAGGAAATGTTAAATCTCATAATTTTATTTTGGCAGGAAAAGTTGTTATCAGATGTGTACTGTATTTTCACGACCATAAAGCCACTGGATTATAAGGTGCAGTATCAGTTAACAGTAAAATTTCAAACTATTTTCACATATAAGCCGCACCGAATTTTAAGGCACACTTTTTTTTTCCAGCGTTGATCCGCAACTTTTAGCGTAAAATCGGGAGGGGTAGACCTGAGGGATGTGTACCTGCCTGCTCGCATTCATTTGATTGCAAGCTTCATGCTTGTTGCTGCGCAATGTGAAACAGAAATTATTTTGGGATCCCTTCAGTACTCAAGATTCATATATAAGGTGCACCAGATTAAAAGGCGCACTGCCATTTTTTGAATAATTTTAGGATTTTCAGTGCAACTTATAGTTGTGAAAATACGGTAATTTACTGGGGAAGGAGGGATATACAGTTCTTTGTCTATGAATTTGCAATATAGGAAAAATCATGGAGAATTATTTTTATTGTCTACTTAACTAATGAATGAGCACCTAATCTAGTACATAGTTGTGCATCTGCTATTAATACCAATACTATAAAATTAGAAAAAAACCTTCTAGGGTGGACATGATGAAAATGTCTTATTGCTTCCATAGGTAAATCATTCCTAACAGTACAAGCCTATGAAAACAAATTTACAGGAGAAGACATAAAATACAGCATCTTCAATAACCAGGAAATATTCTCCATACACCCTGTTACAGGTACATTTTATAATTTCTTGCAAGTGTCTGTGTGTGTGCTTTGGAGCATTAGAAAGTTCCTACCACAAGAACAAGGGCTAGATATCTTAAGAGTACTCCCTAGTAATAATTCTGTTACGATGAGCAGGTCATTAGTAAATCAGGCACTGTTGTAACTTGAGGTAAAAAGAAACGGAACACCAGTATAGCTGTTTAAAACAGTTCTGATTTACTATTAATCACCAGGTGTTGGGAGTTGATGAACTACTGCTTTGTGATTCAAGGTGAGATTCCATCTTGTTTCATATAGTTTCACAAAATCTAAATAAACAAAATCCTTCAAAACACTCCTAATATAGATGCATTAAACTTGTTGATTTTAATGATTTTTGTTTCAGGCAAGCCTTAACACATTTTAAAGTCAAGTCTGTTTTTTTGGGGAATTTTTTTGTGGTTGTATTTGTGCTCTGCAGCAGTTCTGCTTTCAGTCAGGAATTTCAGGTGCAGGAGAAAGGAGTGTTCCCTGTGTACATTTACATGTTCTCCTCTAAGAGAGGAGAGCATAGCTCTCCTCTTGTAAGAGAGCACAGCTACTCTGGTTACCTCTCCGCTCCTAAACATCTGCAATAAGTTCGTCTTCTGAATAGCTGCAGTCTCTCTTTTTGGAATGGCATATAGACAATGTAAGCAGTTTTCTTCTTCTTAGTAAATAGCTTCATCCCTGAGTTTCTGAAAGCTTTAACCTCTGATTATCCTGATGTCTTCAGGCATCAAATGGCCTATCACAAAAATAATTTTTTTAGATGAGGGGCACTTGAAGTGCATGCTTTTGATTTTCAAGTTGTTATTTCACTGAAATAAAACTAGAGAGATAGTCTTAGAAAACATCTGAGACCCAGACAGGTTTTTTGCTGAGGAAGTGAATCTTCTCCAATATCACCTTCAAAAAAAAAGAAAAAAAGAAAATTCAATTTTTTTTTTATCAAGCTAGGCTGAAAGATGGTTAGATGATGGTTTGAAGAGTCTTATAAGTGCTCTCTTCACAAACAGAGGAATTTAATTTCTATAGCAGTGAGCATGTCACAAGTCTTCTTTGGAGACATTTGATCCATTGTTGTTTCTTCTCTTTCCTTTCCTCTGAAGCCTTTCTTGTGTTTCTTAGAAAACATTAATTAAGACCAGCCATTAAGGACTTTTTAAGAGTAGTGCTTATATTAGCATGATTTTGACACCAGTAGTTGTCTACACATTGCTTCTACAGCAGAAGTATTTTGAACCATATCAATGCCCTGCCTGTAATATCTGTCCTGAACAGACAAAGGCCAGTTCTACATGCCTTTTCAAGCACTGCTGTTAACTAATTACACTTTGGAGAAGACTTTCTTCCACTGTAATTTTTTATTATACTGTATAATTGTAGAAAGTAGTATAGGAGGTGGCTCAAAGACATGAATTAGTCTCTCCTTTGATGCAGGAGGGGAATCAATTGTGCCAAAATCTGACAGAAATTTGTACTGTCCTTAAAAACCAGCCGGGACAGTAATTCTGCAAATCCCCTCAAAGGTCTGTGAAAGTCTTGGCAGTTGGAAGGTTTTTATTCAAATTTATCTGAATGTTTGCTAAAATGTTTAAATGTATTATTTCTTAATCTAATAAGAGTACACAAGACAAAGGCAACCCCCCTATTTGCATATTTGAATACTCTTACCCTGTTTTTTCTTCAAGTGCAGTTAAGAATGAACAGCTCTCGTTCTTTCACATGTTCCTCCTAGGTGGTGTACTTCAACTTGATTATTTGTTTCACTCTACAGTAGAGCCTTTCAGGTTGCTCTCTGTCATCTGGAAGTGTATTTCTTCTGCCACTGTCTGTTTTCTTTTTTCTGTAAACAGAATGTGATGTTTTAGGTATTGTGCTGGAAATAAAAGACCTTTGAAATCTTTGTCTTCAAGACACAGGTCCATAAACAGTAGTTAATGTTTGCTCGTACTAGAAAATAAAACATAAAAAGCACTAGTTTGGAGAGCCACAGCTGATACGTTCTTGTGATAATCCAAGTTTGGGATAACAAGATTCATGACATCATTACTAAAAAGTCCATACAAAACAAAATTTGAATTCTAATGAAAATTAATATACAAATCTAGTATGTTTTATGCTTAGATGTAATGGAGAATTAGAAGTATGTTCCTAGAACATACAGACTTCCAAGGACATTTCATGTTTAGTGTGGAGGTGGCCAGTTGTGCCTGTCATCTCAATAAGTCTCATTATTTGTTTATTTTTGATAGAATAACAGCTCAGGGGAGGGGGCTCACTGCATCAGAAGGAGTGAGTGTTTTGCCTGTGTGACAGTCAGATACAGAAATTGCTGCATCTGTTGCCTGATGTGGATTTTGATGGAGGGGTAGGTGTAGCCACTGTCAGATGAGGGACAAGAGTCTTTTCCAACATGGCTATCTCACTGTCATGTGCTGAGGAGGAAACATCTTGCAGACACTCTGTCTCTATTCCTCTTGGCTTAGTTTTAAGACATTGCCAGTGTAGTGGTGGCTGGTGAAAACTTAGCCCTCCAAGATTTATGCAGTAACCAGCATGTTGGGGTGATGGTCGGTAGAAAAAAGAACACAATGGTGACGTTGCTGGAATTCTGTCATGTTCAATGGAGGTGACCATGTATGTTAGGAATTTCATAACTGCATTTTCACATGTCTTTTCCTGAATGAGTGTGTCAAATCCTGAGAATTTTTTTTTTTTATTGTAATAAACCAGGCACAATCACAGTAAGACAGCAAAACTACCTTGACTATGAAGTTAAGTGTAAAGTGCAGCTTACAGTTGTGGCTGAAAATAGCTTCAATTCAGTATTCTGTGGAGTAACAGTTTTTATTCAAGATGTGAACGACAATGCACCTAAATTTGAGCAAAACTATTACAAAGCATCAGTGTGGGAAGGCCAGAGTCCTAAAACAGACATCATACAGGTAAGTGGAAGTATATCTTTCCAAGCACTGTACTGTAAGTAAGAAGTTGTTTGGCTGATCTGTGCATCACTACAATCCTGCCTGTGGGCCAGTCTGTTCTGGCCCACTGTGTTAAAGACTGGGAGTGGGGTTCTTGGTGTTGCTACTACTCTGCTTGGATATCTAAAATATGGAATGTTTTTTTTTTTCTAGACCTCATTTCAGATGAGGTCATTCATTCAGGTCTGTTAAGTTGAAAGTGGATTCTGTGTCTTAATAACTTTTACCTGGAATTTAAATTCTCTTTAAAAAAAAAAAAAAATTTGTATCCTCAAGCAATTGAAAAATGCCATTCAAATCTGTGGCTCTGCTTACAATATAGGCTGGGTCTTGTATTAATGCCTCTACTGAAAGGACTGTAGCAGTTAAAAGAATACTTTCTACTCATCAGACTAGTAGAGTCTAACTAAAGTGTTCAATTAAAAATCTGATGCCTAAAGAGCAGCTTGTCTTGATTAAAATGTGCCAGCTTGTATTAATTAAAATGTGCAAACACTTCTTCCTCTGAATGGAATCATTCTCCCAAAATGTTTCCAGCTGCCCATGTAAGAGCAAAAGAAGACATCAGCTGGACTAGAAGAACGCATGATATCCTCAGTACACGTTCTTTCATTGCAAGTCAGGTCACAGTAAGGGTCATGTTAGGTACAAAATATATTCCCTCTCTAGAGAATAAATAAATATATGAAAAGCTACAAATGCCTCCAGGGCAAAGTGATTAGAAACTGAGGGACATTGTATTTAGAGAAACATATGTCAGGAATGGAGAAAAATCAGAAAGCAGTCAAGCCAGATGAGTAATCAAAATTTTATGACAGAATATTCCATTATGTTTCCTTTATTCAATCTGTCTAGTTGCCTTTGCTGTGTTTTGAATCCCAGACTCATGATAATGCTTGTTCAGCAACCAAAAAATACAAAGATAACTCTTCAAAGAGTAAGAGGTCTCTGAGAAATCTGTTCACTGCTGCTCAATGTTCCTTATTTTGTTGGCAAATCTTTACAGATTGTCTCTGCTCTTTTTACATTTTCTGGTTGTTATTTTTAATGAACTATTCCATGAAAGCTCTGAAAGCCTAGTAGTTTAATTATTTTATCCTTTGTCTGTTTGTATACTTTAAAGGTCAGTCCTGTACCCTTGAGAAAGTGCATTTTTGTGTCCTCAACAGGGAGAGCATTCTAACAGCAACCTAATAGTAAAATGATTACATTCAGCCCTAATGGTTTATGTAGCTGAATTTCAAATTATTCTTTCATGTGCAGCCCATTACAGTTCATGAGCAGAATTTGTGACCTTACATGACACTCAAGCTGGGAACAATGATGATGATTTATTTACATATGTGCATTTGAAAGGAAAGTAATCAGAAATATCTGGCTGTAGTATAAGGGTTTTCTTACTGCTGTTTTTAATTAAGCCTCAGGTTTGCTCACAAACAGGTATTTGCAACTGACCTTGACAGTGGGCTGAATGGAGAAATCGAATATTCAGTTTTATCTGGTAATGAAAATGCAGCATTTCTAATTGATTCAGCACGAGGAATTCTAGCAATTAACACAGCCCTAGATTATGAAAACACTTCATCTTACAGGTTTGTATGTAAGCTTCTAATAAAAATGTATTCTTTTTTCCAGTTTAAGTTGAGAATATTTGTGTTACACATTTCATAGTTTCCTGTTGATATCCATTACCACAGAACCTGGATGCAAGCCAGACAGCACTGAGAACAGCACTAAAGCTGCCCCTTTGTTCTATTTTATACTACTCTCAAATTTAGAGAAAGAAATATAGTCTAGTTTAATCAATTACAACTCTAATTGATATAAGTGTGATTATTCACTATGGGAACAGTGGCAGTTCCCGGATTTTAGTTTATTAATAACTGTACAGCCATTCTCTCTCAGGAAATGTTCTTTGTAAAGGCACAGTGAAAACACTGAAATCAAATCCAAGAAATAGAGATATGTTCCCATTTTTAATTTGTAGAGAGTTCAAAGTTTCCACTCAATAATGTGATAAAGACTGTTTTTAAACTGTTTCAATATATAATCTGTCTTGCACTAAGTATTAATTTTTTCCCATTTTTCAGAAACTCTGAATAAATGTGGTCAAGTGGACATGACATTTTTTCTTTATGGGTCATGCCATAGTTGGAATTAGAAAGCAAATAAATAATGCCTCGAAAAGAAAATATGACTATGTAGATACATTAATAGACCCATTTTAAGTTCAGCAATCTCCACAAAAATTATTATTTCTGTGTATATGTCAGTAGAAATTACTTTTTTATTTCCATCTGGTTGTGGTGTTAGTTAAAATATTTGCCAGTTTTCTTGTCCTGTGGCAACTCAAAATTTTGAATATCCGATAAGAATTCTTATGAATAAGAATCACTTGTACAAAACCATATCCAAGAAGATTGAGAGAGGATGTGCGGTTCTGATAATAATATCTCCAAAATACTTTTTTTAACTTAATACATGGGACACTTAATTTGGAGGGTTTTTTTCAGTTTTTCACTGAATTAAAACCACAAATTCTGATTTTCAACAATTTAAATAGCATGATACATTTTATTTGTAACTAGTACTTTTAAAAACACCTGGAATAAGTCCTTCGAAGGAAGGATGTTTGCTGTTGATGAAATATTGAACATGGGAGCTCAATAATTCTCATATCTCTATCTTTAACCGGGAGCCTGATTTATTTCAATATCTATGTTTGAATTCTAGACTTTCAGTTTTACAGTTTGTTCAGGGAACCTGTAGCTTCATATTCCTTCTTTCTAAAATAAGTTACTAATCTGTACATTGTTAGATGAAAAGTGAATAGCAAAAGAAGCTTTCAAAACTATTTTCCTGTTTGATGTCAAAATGTTACTGTTGTTTTTTCCAATTCTCAAGGAATTATTTATATATATGAATTGAACATTTTCATCCTCAGAAGTTCTAAGTCTCTTACAACAGGGCTTTATAATGAAAGTGTTGACAGAACCTTAATTTTAATGCCTTAGCCAAAAAGTTTTTATGAGAGGGTTTTTTCCTGAAACCTTAGAAAGTGATTATTTTTAATAAAATATTTCCATATGTATACCTTACCAATGCCAATACTAGAAAAAATACACTTTCTATATGGAATTATGCATAGTCTCTGATTGAATACTAGCCTGCAAATTAAGTAGTCTTCTGTTGGATCAGAAACCACAAAAGATACCCAGAGTAGAGCTGGTGTGATTAAGGAATGGAAATGCTGCAAGCCACAGCTTGAGTTACAGACTTGGTATTCTATACTGTCAAGTGAATATTTAGGAAATAATAGGTATTTGACACTTTTTAACTGTTACTTAGAAGAAAGAGGGAGAAATAAAGTGCTTGGATGATCTTAAGGGAGGCAAAAAAAATGGTGCATCATGAACACTGTTGTTAGTACATGAGACAAAGATGCTCATCTTTGACCTTTTGACCTGTATTTCCCTTTTTTGTTTTTTAGGTTTTTTTAAGATCACCTGTTAAGTTACATTTAATTTTGAATTCCTGGAATCTTCCCTACTGGAAAGTAGTAAAGTCTTCCAAATAATCTCAGTTTACATTTACTTTTTATTGTTCAGAAGCTGCTTCCCACAAAGAGTAAAACTTTTATCTATGTTTATCATGTTGCTGCTTACCATTTTCTTTGCTACATTGTTTGTGGAAATGAAAAGGTTGTTTACAGAATTTACAACCCATCCTTATGCAGATGTGAAATGGAATGGATCTAAGCTGACAGCAAGATTCTGATCCCACTAAAATCAGTGGGAACTTTGCCATTGTCAAATGGTGCATGTATTCAGGATTTCCACTTTATCACTTGCATTTATTATGTAATAGAAGGGCTACTCTGTGTCTGTAGGCATTCTGGTTGAATACCATTTTGGATGTTTTTGTATTTTCTGATTTCCACATCCCTTTTGTCCCTTTATAAAGAGTGAGGAGAGTCAGGCTCCTGGAAATGATAATTTAATACTTGGGTTTTAATTCCTGCTTTGAATCACTGACAGGAGAACTATCTCTTATTTGAAGGAGTTCTTTAACCACTTATATTTGGTATGAAATTGGATGAAATGAGTACAGATGAACACTTCCTTTTCTTTGTATGATTTTACTATTCTTTTGCCATGTAGAATTTCTTGGACATCTTTCCTGCAAAACCAAAGAGTAAAACTGTTGCACAATCAACCTTACAGAAAGAGAGATGGAATTTATGAGTTGCTATGAGGAGAGAAATGGCTAATCTTTGTGCGTTTAAAACTTTGCCTGCTTATAATAATAGTGGTTTATAATTTAGTTATTTCTGATCAAAAGAGACAATTTAATTGTCACTCCTCCTTTAATTGTAGGTTGGTTGTACAAGCTGCTGATAAAGGAAACCCCAGACTCTCTGCTACAAGTATTGTGAGGATACAAGTGTTAGATGTTAATGATAATGCTCCAGTTGTCCAACCATTAGGTGAAGTGGAGGTCCCAGAAAGTAAGTGTGTTAAGCTAAGTTTTATTAAGGCTAGTAATTCTCAGATAATGATTTAGTGCTTTTGGTGATTTGTGTAACCAAACAACTGTAGTAAAAATTATGATGGATAGCATTGAAGCTGAAATATCAAAGCAAATTGTGATTTTTTATTCTCAGAGGCATTATTTTTAATCTTGAAACATTTTGTTTAAGAATAGCTTGGAATAAAATCTCAGGCAATTCAGAAGGAGGGAAAAAATATGCAGAAGTACAACTTTAATCTGTTCATTTTCAGTATTGTACACTTCATATGTCTTCAATTTCTGTTCTTCTCCAGTAAAAATGTTTGATGTTAAAACAAGCATTGCTGAAAATGAAACATTTTGAATTTCATTGTGATGAAAGAAATACTTCCTATAAATTTGAATGGAGTGTTAATCAAACTCTATAGCTAGATCCAGTTGATGATCATTAAGAGAAGGGCTCAGGACCTCCTGAGCTCTCATCCCAGCATACATCTTGTGTGTTATATGACATTAGCTCAACATTTGCACAGATTGAGTTCTAAGCCTGTAATTTTCAAATGCAGACATGATAAATGTGAAAGCATTAAGGTACACAGCAGAAAAATTATAAACACCAGTACTCCTTTAACAAAAGATATCAAGTTTGTCTTTTCTGATATGTTTTAGTCTTTCCTAAATTTACCTGCCACTTGTAATGACAAGTACAGAATTCACAAATGCACAGCAGCTGTAAACTACAGGTTACTTAATTAGTTTTTTGTATTCCATTTAAGATCGCTTGCTTTAGTACATGGCACAGTATTTTTCAGGCTTCATGCCTCAGGCATGCAAACGAGAAAAGGTTTAGCTTCTGTTAGTTCCAGACTTTGTAAAATGATCACCGATAGGTTCAGTTTGCAATCTCTGGCCCATGACAAAAGCTGTCTGTATCCAGATTCTCGATTTCATAGGCTTATACCTTGATCTCTTCCTATTTTTCTGCCATGTAGGTTTGTCTGAAGGCCTTGTTTCTCTTTAGTAGCCTTCTTCTCTTTTGGAAAAGCTCCAGAATAGCATTTGATGGTTCTACACAGATTGGGATCTCTGCCTTAGTTCAATATTCTTGTGGCATTGTTCAGTAAATACATGTCTCCTAAATGCTTGTGGAAAACCATGTAAGTTCCTCTTGCTGGTGAAGAAACTGTTATGATTACACTGGATCTGGGAAAGTCTAAAGAAAACCCCAATTAAAATTGGGATACAGCACATATATTTGAAGAAATCCACTAACGTTTCCATAGTTTTTCTGGATATTGTGATTATTGTAAAACACAGCATTTAAATACATCAAAATACAGAAAGATTACATATGTCCAAGATCTAATATTACAAAATAGGCAAAATCTTCAGAAATTGTAACATTATCTTTTTATTCTGTCCTATTCTCAAAATTATTCTTTCAGATGCCCTGACTGGTTTTATAGTGACTCAAGTGTCAGCAAGTGATGCAGACTCCAGACCAGCACTTCAGTTTGGTTTTACTAATGATTATAATCCTGAAATGAAATTTTCCATTGATCAACACACTGGTGTCATCATAGTGGTGGAACCATTAGATTACGAAGAAACTGCAGTGTATACACTGCATATCATAGTTTCAGATTCTGTGCATCAAACAGAAGCAGAACTCATTATCCTTGTTTTGGACATCAATGATAACCCTCCAGTGTTTACTCAAGATTTTTATCAGGTGAGAACACAGCAAATGGACAATCAGCATGTGGTATCTTTCCATATAAGATGATAAATAGTAGGAATGCTTGTTATATTTGAATTAAAATCATGTGAGCACTGAAAAGAAAGGTCTCTGCAAACTATTATTGAGCAGAAACAGAGCAGAGCTCTTCTAGGGACCTCCAGCCCCTTCCTGAGAATTCTGTTAAAATTCAATTTCAGTGTTTGTGGTTTCTGTCTTCAGAAGGCAATTGGTGTGAATGCTAGCTCTATTCCATAAACCATGCATTCATCACTAGGGGTTACTGGATATAATCCAGTCCAGTTTGGAGAGCAGGGTCCAGTGTTCAGAACTTATTTCTTCTGAGAGAATGATAAACAAGTTAGTACCTTTATACTGGCCCTGTTACTATGGCATGAAATTCTTAATTTTTAGTTACACTGCTCCACAAAGGTGTAGCAAATGCCCCTGTGGTAGATGCACATAAATTTTGCAGTGTGTAATGCTGCCTTATGGCAATGGCATTCACCTAGGAAGTGAATGGTATGAGTTTTGATCTCCCTAACATCCCCTGAGACAGAGGAAGGTACAGAGCTCAGCTTTTGGACTCCTGGACAAACATTTGAGATGCTGTATTGTTGTAGAAATGAAGTTGTCCAACAGTGAAAACAAATTTCTTCTAGTCACTATGGACAGCTGTGGGACATAAAGAAAAGTAGAGATTAAGGAAAGTGGAGTAGATATAAAATAGAATCATTGAATCACAGAACAGTTTGGCTTGCATGGGGGTCTACAAACACCATCTAGTCCAGGTGCCTGACCACTTCAGGACTTACCTAAAGCTAATGCATGTTGTTAAGGGTGCTGGCCAAATGCCTGTTAAACATGAACAGACTTGGAACATTGACCACCTCTTGAGGAAGTCTGTTCCTGTGTTTGACCCTCTACATAAAGAAATGTTTCTGAATGTCCAGTCTGAGCCTTAATAAAATTGCTACAGGAAAAGTAAATTGCCAGAGGTTTTGTTTCCTTAGGACTTGTTGGTGTGGGTTTATGCAGCTTTGGGCTAAGGCCCAGGAGAGCCTATAGCATGGATATTTCAGCCTGGGGAAGAGAAGGCTCAGTCTTATCAATGTAAATACTAGTATGGACAAGTAGAGATGGGCAAAACAAAGTCTTCTCTGTGGTGTCCAGTGACAGAACAGGAGGCAGTGGGCACAAATGAATGTACAAGAAATTCTGTTTAAACATCAGGAAACACTTTTTTTTCCTTCAGACTCTAACAGTGACCAAGTATTGGCACAGGTTGTCCAGAGAGGTTGGGTAGTCTCTGTCTCTGGAGATATTCAGAACTCAGCAGTATGCAGTTGTGGCACCCTGTTTTAGGGTGACCAAGGATTGCACCTTGGAGATGCCCAACAGCTGCAGCCATTCTGCAATCCTCTGAACTGAGCTGTTTGACTTGACTTTTTGTGTGTGGTAGATGTCCTCAGAGCTAAACATGTGAGACACTGCTGAAGACTTGGATTTAGTAATACTCCATTTGTAAGTCTCAGACAGTTTTAGTAAAGAAATGAGTCTAAACATTTGGTTTACTAAAGAATTTTCCACCTCTGAGCTTGTGCAGGCACAGTAATTCAGTCACTTAGACACCTCTGAGACAAGCTGTAGGCACCTGTGAAACTTCTGGGTGCCTGAGTGGACAGAATTTGTTTACAGTAATTTCATGAATATAAGCCGCACCTTTTTCATTGAAGAATCCAGCCTACCCCAGTGGTGCGGCTTATATTC
>VRYO01002778.1:5744932-5758447 GCA_009812075.1 Sialia sialis | reverse complement strand
GGGTGGGGAGCTGCCATGGAATTGCTTTGCCGCCTTCACGCTTTGCCGCCTTCGTGCCTTGCTGAGCCGCTTTGCTGGCGTCATGCGGCTAGCCCACCGAGCCGTCACTTTTGAGCAGCGCGGGGAGCCACGGCAACCAGTGCTGGGGGCGGGAGTGCCAGGGCCTGTGGCATGAGGAGGGTGCCTGGGGCTGCCTTTAAAGGCTTTGCCAGTCTGTGAAAACTGTTTGCAAATTGTGCACCTGACAGCAAACCTCGAGATCGCACGATTCTGTTACTAACTTTGTTGCACATCCATGGATCCTCGCTTAAAAAAATAAAAAGTGCGGCTTATCACTCGGTGTGGCTTATTTATGGACAAATTCCATGGTGTTCCCAGCTACCCAGAAGTGCGGCTTATAACCAGGTGTGGCCTATGAGTGTGAAATTACTGTACTTACATGTGCAAGTGCTGGAATTTTTTTTTGTAGATTGGAGCAGACATTATTGGGAACTTCATTAATTGATTCAAAACAGTGTAGCTTTATTTGCTATTTTAATGTAAACAACTGAGCTTCTCTTTTCACAATCCTGATGTTTTGATGTGTTCCTTAGCAAGTAAGACATGCTGCTTCTTTTTGGTTGATGATATGTATAATTCCCTATTCATCATCCTGCATTTTTACCCTTTTATTGTTCCTTCAATTGTTTTCATATTTATGCTCCTTATATATAGTTTAATACATTATGTGGTTTTTATAAGCATATAATATCTCTGTTTAAATTATTTAACACTTCAAATTATGACAGAGGTAGCTGCTCTTTCATACTGTTCACTTGAAATTGGATTTATAAGATGGAAGGAAACTTTGGTCACAAAAGCTCTGTATCTGGACTTGAAACAATGAAAATTCCTAAAAAGGAAATGGACTTTCTTGGTTTCCTAGAAGAAAAAATGGGAGTATTTTGAGAAGTTAAATTCTAGGAATAATTCAGTGATGATTAAGTGCCCTAGTGCTGGAATTTTTAGGGTGCATATATTGGCTTTTTTAGTGTTTGGTCATATACTCTAGACAGAGACTACAGACTGTATTCCATGTATGGAAATGAAGTGGTTTTTGAAAGCAAGGGGAAAAGTCTTAAGTTGCATTCCATAAGTGTAGTCTTGAAAAAAGTGATTCATGTATTCTCTAAACTTGCTGTCATAATGAGCTAGATGGATTTTACTACTGTTTAAAGCTTAGTATGAATTTTGGCCATATTGAAGGCATACTTTTCAATATCTCTACTCTTTCTGGTTTTGTCCCAGAAGAAAATGGGTAGGTAAAACTTTTTCCAAAGCTGGAAATTTAGTGAGTTTTACTAATAAGATCAAATAAAGGCATTTTTCTTAATGTCTAAAATATTTTATTGAGCTCTATTTTGCTTTATATGTCAGGTGAACTTACCAGAGCTCATTTTTATGGATGCCACTGTTCTGACACTGTCTGCCGTAGATAAGGATTCTGAACATAATAATGGAATGATTTCCTACAAAATCCTCTCTTCCTCTGAGGGATTTTCCATAGATCACAAGAATGGTGAGTTTCCATATTTTTTTATTTCAGCTTTTTAAGTATAAGTCGAAGAGTCCTATTGCTTTCTCATGCCAATGATTACTTGAGTTCTGTAAATTTGTGATGGCAAAGTTCATTGTGTTTTTGCTAAATCTGCCATTATCAGAGGGGAACTACTGCATTAAAGACTGGAGTTCTCATTTTGTCCTCAAGCCACATGTATTTTTTTCTGGTCTAAGTGCAGTATGTGTATTTGGTACTGCATCATCGAGAGGAGATCTTGCCTTCACAGCATTAAACATGATTTATTAGAATCATGGAATAGTTCGGATGGGATATTTAATGGTTATCTAGTCCAACCCCCCTGCAGTGAGCAGACATCTTCAAACAGGTCAGGTTGTTCAGCGTTTTGTCCAATCTGTTCTTGAATGTTTCTGGGGATGGGGCATCCACCACCTTTCTGGGCAATGTGTTCCATTGTTTCACCACCCTCATTAAAAAAACTGTTCCTCATATCTGATCAGAATTTACCCTATTTTGGTTGAAAACAATTACCCCTTGTCCTATCTCAAAAGGCTTGCTAAAATGTTTGTCCCCATCCTTATAGGGACAGTGCCAAATAGTGCCAAAATAAGGTCTCCCCATAGCCTTCTCTGGATTAAGCTATCTCAGCCTTTCCCTATACGAGAGGGCCTCCAGTCCTCCATCAACTTTATGGCTCTCCTCTGGACTTGCTCCAACAGGTCCATGTGTTTTCTTTGTTGGGAACTCCAGAGCTGGATGCAGCACTCCAGGTGGACTCTAACAAGAGCAGAAGGAGTGAATCATGTCCCTCCCTCTGTTGCCCATGCTGCTTTTAGTGCAGCCCAGGATACAATTTGCTTTCTGGGCTGTAAGTGCACATTGGTGGGTCAAGTCCAATTTTTCATCTACTTTCATGCCAAGTCCTTCTCCAGATGGCTGCTTTTGATCTCTTCCTCCCCCACCTCTATTGATATCAAAAGTTGCCCTGATTCATGTGCAGGACCTTGCACTCATCTTTATTAAATGAGGTTCCTGTGGACCCACGTCTTGAGCTTGTCCAGGTCTACCTGGATGGCATCCCATCCCTCAGGCATGTCAACTGCAGCTTGGTGGTATCTGCAAACTTGCTGAGGGTGCACCTGATTCTCAATCCCACTGTCTATGTCACCAAGGAAGGTATTAAACAGCACTGGTCTCAGTACTGGTCCTTGGGGGATGCTACCTGTCACTGACTGTCCATTCAGACATTGACCCACTACTCTTCAGATGCAAGAGAATTATTTTGTTGTGTACAGCTGTTACAGCTGGGTCATTTTCAAATATGACTGTTTAGAATCAGCTTTTGGAATCACATTTACTTGCCTATGAAGTGTGCACTTTTGTTAATTTTGGTTTATTTTCAGGTTCACTGTTTGCCACGGGACCAGTTATGCAGCTGAAAAATATTTTCATTATTCATCTCCTGATAGAGGCCACAGATGGTGGCACTCCCCCTCTGAGTGCAGTTACCTCCGTAGAAGTGCACATAGAAGATGTAAATAACTGTGCCCCTCACTTCACAAAGGTTCTGTACAATCTCAGTGTGAGTGAGGATGCCTCAGTTGGAGAAGGTGTCCTCCTATTCTCAGCCATTGACTGTGATTGGACGCGTGAAAACACATTTATTGAATACTCTATTATTGGTGGCAATGCTGAGAATTTATTCTCTGTAGAAACAAGTGTCACGGAATCAGAAACACCCTACAAACTAGTTGGCAGTCTTGTTTTGAGCAGTGCTCTTGACAGAGAAACAGCTACTTCTTACCAGTTGATTCTCCTTGCCTCTAATTGTGGAATGCCCTCCTTGAATTCAACTGCTACAGTGCTCATAACTGTGTTGGATGTTAATGATAATCCTCCAGCATTTAGCAGCCCAGAGTATCATGTTCATGTCAAAGAAAGCATCCCCATAGGCAGCCACATCACTGGAGTTTCAGCAAAAGACTGTGATGCAGGCATTAATGCAGAGATCACTTACACTATCATTGCTGGAAATGACAGAGGGCATTTTTGCTTGGATGGTAGAACAGGATCTATAAATTTGACAAAAATGCTGGATTATGAGGATACCATGAAATTCACTTTGGTTATCCAAGCCACAGATGGAGGAACTGATGTAAAAAATACAGCTTTTGCTGTTGTTCTTGTTAGTGTCCTAGATGACAATGATTATACCCCACTTTTTTTGTTTCCCAGTCTGAGCTGCACTGTCAGTGAAAATCTGCCTACCTTTTCTTCTGTGTGTGCTGTTTGTGCATTGGATTTTGATAAAGGCTCCTATGGGCACCTCACCTATTCCATTCAGTCTTCATGTTTGGCTCATCGTGAAGCTGCTAGAGACCATGACATGTTCTTCATTGATCCTTTAACAGGAGATATTCATACAAAGCAAATATTTGACTATGAAAGTCAAAATAGGTACTGTTTCATAATCCAAGCAAAAGACAAAGGTAATTCACTATCTACCACTAGAGTTCAGGTAGATATTGAGGGGAAAGATGAATTTGACCCAGTGTTTACACAAGAACATTATTTCTTTAATCTCCCTGAGAAGAATGGTGCAGGTCAATTGATTGGCAGAGTGACAGCATCAGACAGTGATGGTGGACTGGATGGAGTTGTTCATTACTCCCTTCTAAAACCTTCTCCATTCTTTTCTGTGAATCAAACCAGTGGCAATATTTATTTGACTCAGACTGTTCACAGAAGGAAAAATGGCATCAAAAGGAATGATGATACTCTGAAATTGTTGGTAAGAGCTCATAGCCCCAAAATTATGTCAAGGTTCACAATATGCACTGTTTTTGTAAATGCTTCCAATTCTCCTGAGAGTGATCCCACGGTGTCAGCACATGGCCTGACAGTGAGTGTTTCCATCACACTGATAGTCTTGCTGCTGCTTGCCATCAGTCTTATCACACTTACTCTCAGACTTAAGCAGAAGGATCTGATGAATGCTTGTGTGAAAAAAACCCCAGTATCCTACTCAGCTGCTGATGTGAATTCAATAAGAGAAGATGAGGACTGCCAGAAAATCCAAATTACTGAGAGCAGTGTGCTTCCCATGGGTGCTATAGCAAAATGGCAGAACCTAGCAGGACTTGGAGAGGGGAAGGATGATAATGTCTCCTGCAGGCATTCAGACTCCAGTGGCCATGGTTCTGCTGAAGGAGAGGCTGCAGAGGACAAGGAAATCAAACAGATCTATGAGTATCCTTGCAGAAAAAGCATTGGCTCAGCACTGAGAAAGCACGGCTTGCAGATGCCAGATTCAGGGATCTCAGGAGAGTCTGATCAGTTTTCCTATCAATCTGGAGAAACAGATATCACAGCTACCATGCAAAGCATAGAGAATGTGCAGACCATTAAAGAAGAAAGCAGAGAAGAAACTTTTGACACAGCCTAGGCACATAAAATTTTGTCTCAAACACTTACAGAAACTGGAATAAAAGAGGAAGGCATAATGACAGACTTCACAAGAGACTATGTCCTGGTGCAAGATTGGAAAGACTCTGGATATGATTTGCTTGCAACTGTTGGCATTTCTGATGAGGATCTCAGAGGTGGTTATAAGTGGGATTATGTACTCAGCTGTGAACCCAGGTTTCAACCTCTTGCCTCAGTGTTTAATGATATTGCAGAACTGAAAGATGAAAATGTTCACATTCACAGCTTCTCTAAGGAGAAGAAATCTCTTGTTTTCCCTCCTCCCTTGATAATATCAGTAGCACAGCCTGGCATAAGGACAATGCCATCAAGAATGCCAAATATAGCATCAGGGCAAGCTTTTAATAAATACCTTTATCCTCCCATTATCCATAACCATGAAACCCTCCATTAACCATGACCTCCAGATTTTCTCCTACTCTGTCTTTACTTACCATGCAGGCACCTTCTGCTTCTCCAGCAGTGTCTGATGGGAAAATGATAGGAACATGTCATATTGATCCAAGCTATGAACTTGCAACAGAGGAAGAAATTCAGGTCTAGGTTATTAACTGACTGTATTTTATGGTAAAAAATATGTCTTAAAATATATTTTGTTACTTTTTAACAGCAAAATATGCCTGTCAGAGCCATTTCATCACTATTCTTTCTGTTTTCATGAGCCTAAAAAGTTAAAATAGGCAGAAATTTGGTAACTATACAGTGGAGGGCAATAAGCCCTCAGCACAGGAACACCCTGCACTCCTGTGATGGAGCGAGGCTTGAGGGCCAAAGGGATCTAAAAGACTCTCCAAAGATGGGGCTCCCAAGTGAGTCCCCTTCTTATAATTGGTGGCGAGAAAAAAGCTGCCCCCCTTCGTGCTCTGTTTCTTCTTGTTAATAGCCCTGTTGCTCTACTCTGTCCCCTGCCTTCCCCATATAATCCCCTGTTTCTCCCCACTTCAGGGGACATCTCATCCCTGGCACGCTTCACAGTGGCCTCCTATAATAAAGGCTTTGCTTTCTGTGGAACGCTCTACAAGGCTCCTGTCCTTTATCTCCATGTCACAAGAGAGTGACTTCACAGGAGAGCTAGAAACCACTAGAGCTCAAATCACTCTCTGCTAAGAGATGTGCCTGTGCCCCTTGGGACATCCCCTGCTGGACACCTCTCCAGGAAGGTCACGGCACCCTGAGAAGACCACCACTGGACTCTCAGACCACGGCACTACACCTCCTGTATGTCCCACAATACAGTGAGAGCATGAGGCTTCTCTTTCAGCTCACAACTGTGGTTTCCTATGTAAAACACACAGCCAAGTGCCTGATAGCCAATTTGACCAATTTTAACCTTTTTCTTATAAAATACATTAATAGCGAATAATTCTTTATTGTAAAGTAATTCTTTATTGTGCAAAAACATTCATTAGCATACTGGTGGGTTCTGACTGCTTCTATGGTGGTATTAGAAGAAGATACTGGAGGGACGTGTAAGAACAGCAGATTTGGGAGCAGGCAAAGGATAAACCAAGGATTCTTACTGAGCTCTTTCTCTAGTGTTTACCAAGGTTTCTCCCATCTCAGCCTCCAGGTCCCAGTGATCTGTTTGGCCTGGTGTGGTTTCATCATCTGCAATGGCTTGTCAATGGGCTTGCTATCTTTGTGCTGTGGAACCCACTCAGCAGGTTCTGTGCACCTTTTGTTTTATCTCCTGGTTTAACGCTAGGTCACAATAATCTGAATAATGCACTTCCTTTGGAAAACAGAATAACCAGTGGTAAGATAAAAGCAACCCTCTACTACTAGATATCAAGTAGATATCTATTGTCTTTTTGTCATATTACAGAGGCTGCCCTGGTGCTCAGGCAGATGTAAGAACAGACAGTGTTACAATTCTGAAGGTCATATGTGCCTCCACCCTGGTCTTTGGTTGTGTGCTGGACCAAAGATCTCTGCAAGACCAGATAATCTGGCCTTGTTTGATGTATGTATCATACACACGGTATTTTGTGTTATCCAGACACATACACATCCTGTATATGCTTGTATATTGTATATTGATCAATAAAATATACAGAAAATGCATCCAGAATAATTGTTTTTTCTTCAATGTATGTTTAAAAGTCCTTTGCATCGCATGTATTAAAACTGGGCTATAAGGAAGTTTCTATTTGGTACTCAGGAATCTGCTACAAGTTGGATGTGTACAGAGGTATATATTTACAAGTGGAGGGAAAGCATGCAGTGTGGTTAGGCTAAATGATTTTGTGGGATCAGTAGCACATGTGCACTGCAGCTTTTCCTCAAGCATGTATGTCAACAGTTGCAGCCTGTGGGATCATAACCAGTCTTTTAATAAGATTCTGTTTCTGAAGATACACTGACACTGTACACCCTGCACATGCAACAGGTTCTGTGATGCTATGCAAGAGTGCTTCTTTGAAAGCTGCCTTGGAGTTGGAAATGGGGCATAGCTTAGGAATTCATTGGGATAGACAAATTTTACTAAGAAGATGGGATGGTAAGTTTTGTAGTCAGGCAAAAACTGCGCCAGAGAGAAGAAAGCAAGAAAAAGGAATCATTCCCAATTCATATCTGACCACAGAGATTCAGATTAAGGACACTGTTTCAGAATGAATGTTATTCTCTGCCTGTTGGCATTATCCACCCTGATTGGCTTTAACTTGTATGTCTGAAGTTATAAATTCCTAATACAGTGAAAAGTATTCTTTGGGTGTTCAGTTCTGTACAGTTACAGTATCAGAAGGCACACAGAGCTACCTTTTCTGTGAAGTCAACGGCTTGGCTAATTTGATTTTAGTTTCGGATGGTCATGGACAAGTGGCAGCTATTGCTCTGGTGAGCAATGAGCACATGCCATCCTTAGTGGGGTCACCTTTTCAGCATGGAATTCAGTGGAAGAATTAATGCTTTACACAGCAAAACACTTTCATCCTTCATGATGATGGATATGAAACAGATAACAAGGCCTTCATTTTGTGTATAAAGTCTAGGCTAATGGATGAGTAGTTTTCTCTTTGCTAATATGGCTCTTACAAATATTCTAGTGGTATTAGCATTAGATATCATTAGAAAGCATCTGTAATCACATTAAGGACAATATTTGGACCTCACCTAGTGAATGGGTGCCCACCTCCTAGAGTTCTTGAAAAACAAGAAAATGATTTCTGCTTGTGCATTTCTAGCTCACTTCAAATTCAGCTTGTTTTCAATGCCTTTTTAAGATTAGATATGATTTGCCTCCTATTTATCAAGCACATGATAAAACCAATGCATACTTTGTGCTCCTCTTAAGCATTGCAGCAGTCTTTTCCTTGTCTCTTATGTATTTATTGATTTTTTTATCAAATGGGAAAAAAACCTTAGCTGATATTTTGTTATGTCATATATAGTCAAGTTCCAAAACTTTAACATTGAAACAAGTGTCTGTAATAAATCTTGCACAGTTCTTTTAAGCTTACTGTTTTTTTCTCCTACGTAAATAGTATAACTTCTATAATTTACCATGATTTTAATATTAGCTTGCCTTGAAGAGGCTGTGTTCTGCACACCAGTTTTAGCACTTTGGAGAAGGTACAGGACTTTTTAGTAGAAAAGCATATTAAGCTCTAAAAGCATAAGCTATAAAATAAAAGACAGTTGTTTCTTGTGGAATTTTGGCTGCCTGCCTTCTGGATTTACTTGTTGGCAGCCTTGAAAACACTGGTGTAAATTGCTACCAAATGGATATGAAAATTCCATCTACTGGTAGTAATTGTTATACTGATGTTCAAGCAGATTTCTGTGCAAAGAGAAAAAGCCTTCATATTTTTGGGGAACCCAATATTTACAAATTATAAAATTTTATGCCTGTTTTCTAAAATGATACTAAACCCATGAGTTACCTATACAAGTCCATATTTCATTTGTATTTTATCTTCAGCTGAAGACAAATATTATTCCAAAAGCGGTTTTAGGTAAATATAGTTGTGATAAAAATGAACCCTTTTTGCTAAGTGTATTGCACTGACAATTTCTTGTATTGTTTACATTTGGTAGCCATCCATCCTCTGTGCTGTATGTCACTTGTTTCCTATAACTGACATGTAGCTTCCTGAAAACTTTATTAAACTGTTCACTTCGGGACATCTATACACTGCAAACATGCTGCCCTGACCAAAAAAAAAAAAGTTACTAGAACATCAGCTAGCACCAGACTGTCAATTGTGCCCATATGGCTTTACACTTCTCCAGCTCAAAGACCGGTTGCCAATCCAGTTAGCAACCATAGGCATGCCTGAGGCCATTGGGATTACATTGGGATTAGACCTCTCCCAATCATGGTGCCTACATTGCTCCTTGAAAACCAGCCCTCTGGGGTTGAAGAACACAGAGAAATTGAATCCTTGCACAAAGGGAATTGCACTGGTTGGCTGCAAATGTGTTCCCTAAAATCCTGTAAAAACACTAATTGGAATAGGAGGCAGTTGTGACTTTGTATTTGAATATTCTGTGGTGAGAGGTTTATGTTTTGGATTTGGCTTGCCTGGCGAGTGAAATCACCTTGCAAATTCTTCTTCTTAATGTCTGTCACAACAGGACCAACTCAACATGGCAAAAATGTGGCTTAGATGCTTGTAGATGACCTGGTTGCAATAGCTAAAGTGCTGCAGTATCAAAGTGAATATAGTTTTGGGTGCTTCATAGTTTCTAGTTCTGTTAGCTGCTTGCTAGCACATAAGGAAAGCCTATTCATTCTGTGCATGGATTTGTATGTTCAGAATTCATTCAAAACGCTGCAGTCTGACATCAAAATCCTCTTGGTGGCTTTGAAAATTCTTCCATAAATACATGCAGCATTTTAAAAACATTGGAAAAAATGTGGATGCCTAAGCAAAAGAAAAGGGGCCTTATAAAAAGGAAAAAATGAAGATCTAAAACTTCCTGTTTAAGATTTGTACTTTACATTGCTGCCAGGGCTATTCCTCATAAAACATCAGATGCCTTTCTTCTAAAATGTGTAAAAAGTAATAGAAGAGTATCTGTAAGGAATACCGAGAAGCAGCAGGGTAAGGTGTAAAATGATTCTTTTTGTTGACACGTATGAGTTACTTGAGCAATAATGTACCAAATCCTATAGCTGGTGATAGTCACAAAGATCACAATTTCTGCCTTGTTACTATATAAATGTTTGATGGACCCTGATATGTCCTGTACTGGATGAAGCATTAGGAGCCATACCATATGCCTGAAAATGCAGATGTCATAGTAAAGGACTGAAGGAATTTATCATGGTTTTCAAAACTTCAAATGAAAATCTCATTACAATTAGAAAACTCGAATTTCGTGTTTAAATCAGGGATTTCTGCCCTGCAAACTAAATTGTCCATCACATCTGTCCAACCTTATCCTCTTGAAAATAGTCTTATGTTTGACACCTTTTTGGAAAGTATTTACATACTGGTCACCTTTCCTAAAAATGCATGTTAATTGCCTATGAAAAGCTCTCAGAAAACTCAGAAAATGGAAGGTAAGCTGTTTGGCCACCAGTAGCTGTTGTATAGAAGTGACATTTCAGAGTGGTTGGGACTAGATGGTGCTACTCACTAGCTCAACCTGGGGGCTTACCTGGCTGTTGTCTGTATCCAGCTCCACCATTTTGTTGGAAACTTTCAAATGGGAAACTCAAGAGTTTCTAAAATGGTATTATTGGTGCCATAACCAAAATAAAGAAATAGCAAGTCAAACTTTGCATTGACCTCTGAAAGTTTTGTCTCAAACCCTATCTTGCTGGGTGCAGAATACTTTCCAGCATATTCCTTTAACAAACTGTGGGCTTCATTTCATTTCAAAGTTTTTTAAAAATACTGGGTTCTGATCCAGCATCCCAGGACTTCTTTCACTGATTTCAGCAAGACTTGAATAAAAAATGCACCTGGAAGAAATGGACAGCATATGTGTTGCTGATGTTCCCACAAGAGTCAGTGACAGTGGAAACCTGGATCGCATGTGTGCAGGGCTGTAAGCCAGCAGGAGAGAGCATTAAGAGAAGAGAAACTGAGAGCCTAGAAAAGAGTAGAACCAGCATGGGACAGGAAGCTGGGATTTGGAGTCAAGGTTCCTCTGTGCTTCCAGATGATTGATAAAGCAAACCTTGCTTTATATTCTTATTTTGGGGCTACTGTTTGGGAAGTCATTGAAGGTCTATAAGGGAAAGGTCATGTACTGTTTTCTTATTCTTCTTTTATATAAACTACAGTTGGCTGCCTGATTTGCTACTGCTTTTACTGAACGCACAGAATAATTACACCTTCAGACAAGCATTTCTCTACTTGTCTTCTCTACTTGTGTACCTGAGGTCAAGTGCAGAGTAGAATTAATCTTCTAACAGTTATTAGGATAATCAGGAAGGATTTGGGAATTGTTGACTGATTGTTGCAGTTTGGAGGTTTATTTGGGTTCTGGGAGATTTTGTGGCATTGGGTTTTGATTGGGTTTTTTTGAGACATGCATGTGCTTTTTCAGTTTTAGGCTGAAATCCATAGTCATGTAGCTTTTGAGCTTTGAAATCTGTCTTCTGTAACACTAATGGAGCATCTTGTGCCATTGGCACATGCTCACATATTCAGTGGGTAGAGATTGGTAAATTTTAGCAGCCTACTTTTTTCTCTGGCAATAGAATTGCAGTAAACTATTTAATTTTGTTGCCAAACATCTCAAACTCTAGGCTTGATTGCTGATTTTTGTCTGATATGAACTCCCCACTTTTCCTTAAGATCTTTTCCATATATATTTAAAATATTTCACTGTTCACCATTTTCATCCTTCACATACTTCTTTTGACTTAGTTTTAATAACTGAAAATAAGGCATTCTGATCCCTAAGCACTTAAGGTGTGGAGCCAAGTTGTGAATATTTCCTGTTAAAAGAGTGTGGTGTGTTCTATCATTATAATTAGAGATAAGATAGGATTTAGTAACACAAGCCTCCTCTTAACAATAGTTTTTGTGTGGGGTTTAATGAGGTCTTCTGTGATTTACGGAGTTAAGTAATGACATTTATAGCACAAAGACAACAAGCAATGAGGAAATTTGATTACTGCAGCTAGTGAAAAGGTGAAATGATGAAGCAAGATAGGTGAAGACATCTTGATAACTGAATTTTAAAACATGACAGTGAGTAAAAGGCCCATCCAGTTCACTCACATGAGAGTGTGTTACTGTACGGTATTGCAGAGCAGTGGATGGAGACAGTAACATTGCAACTCTCTTGCACAGAGCAGGAAAGAGCAATTTATTCAAGGAGATAATGGGTTTAAGTAATAGACATAGAGCAAAACAAATCAGAGAAGATTCATTGGTCAGAGGAGGACTACCTCTTTAAAAACATGCTCTGTGAAAAACATCACATCCTCAGCAGGTGTTTATCTATGTTATTGAATTCTCTGAAACCTTTCTCCTGGGAAAGAATCAGAGCTAAAGCTTCTCTGAAAAAACTTTCTCCTGGGAAAGAATCAGAACTAATAGCAGGCCTCTGACAGTGCCCACAAGAGTGAACTTGAAACCTTGACTCCTTAGGAAGATCTTGTATCAATCAGTACTGCAAGGTAGTACTTTGTTACAGTTATTTTGTTTTGTAGCAATGGTAATTCTCATAGGTATAAACAAAAGCTCCTGATACTGTATGCCATGGCAGAATTAGTGATGCCTTATTATAGCGGCCAGAGGCCCGTTGCTCCAACCTGGAATGCTGCGACCTTCCTAGAGAGAGGTCTCGCAAGAGACAGCTATCTAGGGGGCTCATCAGCACTTCTTTGGACACTGGGTAACCTCAGCAAGGGGGCACGGGACAGCCTGTGGCTGCAAGCCGTCAGGTCTTATCAGTGAATTTCAGCTCTGTGATTTCAGCTCTGCCTTGTGAGGCTATCCCAGGCCAACTCAGGCACAGAGAAGCATTGTGTAGCAGTTCCACAGAGGTAGCCTTTATTGTCAGCAGCTCTGTGAAGGGGACCAGGGACAGCAGCTCCCTTGGTGAACGGGGGAAAAACTGGGATTTTTGTGGGGAAAGCAAGAGTGGTACCAAATGGGAAAGACCAAAGGGTTACAAAGAATGAACATGGGCACCAAAGCATGGTGAGATAGCTGAAGCCCTTGGGATAGCTCACCATGGCAAGGGAGGATGTGCCCATCTAAGGGGTATCTCTTCCAGGGGAGGGTTGAGGTAAGCTTATTAGCCTCTATAGCCCATTCAAAGGACATTCCTCCACAGCAGAGCTGTGGCAAGCTTATCAGCCTCCCTCCACACATTATGGCAATGGTGGGGATTGAAACAACACCATCAAACCCATCGCTCACTGAGCTTTTTAGTTTACAAAAAAACCTGCCTAAAATAAATAATAAAAATACATTTTAGGGTATTCTTCCTAAGAGACAAATTACTTATGAATTTGAGCAGAATCTTTCTAGTGACTGCTGATCACCTTCTTTTGAAAT
>VRYO01002778.1:5730801-5743932 GCA_009812075.1 Sialia sialis | reverse complement strand
CACTTCTGGGTAGCTGGGAAGACCATGGGATTTGTCCACATATAAGCCGCGCCCGAATATAAGCCGCATTTATTTTATTTTATTTTTTTTTTTAATTCCGCGTGGCAGAGGGGGCGGGGTGCTCTGACCCTGCCCCACACAGCCCGGCTTCCCAGTGGCAGGGGCCGGCCTGCCCTCTTGCAGTCCCCGTTGCAGGCGGTCCCCCTGCTCCCAACAGCTCCCGGTGGCACAGGGGCTGGCCCGCCCACTTGCAGCCCCCGTTCCTGGTGGTCCCACACTCCCAGTGGCACGCCGCGGTGGCCCCGAGCAGCGGCACAGCGGGACGGCCCCGACTGGTGGCACGGCGCAGCGGCCCTGAGTGGCGGCACAGTGGGATGGCACAGCCCCACGCCAAGCGGAACTGCGGCGGCCCTGACCGGCACTGCTCCCCCGCCGGCCCGCCCCTCCTGGCAGCAGCGGCAACCCCGCTGCCAGCCTTCCCAGCTCGTCCCGCCTGGCAGTGGCGGTGACCCCGCTGCTGGCCAGCTCGTCCCATTCCCTGGCAACCCCACCGCCAGCCCGCCTGGCTCCTTGACGGCTCTGCCGCCGGCAAGCCCACCCCACTCGGCAAAACCCATTCCCCACCTGCCCAGCCGCTGCTCTGTGGCAGCTCTCCGCTTGGCTGGCTCTCACTTCCGGGCTGGCATTTTGCTGGGATTTGTCCATAGATAAGCCGCACCTGAATATAAGCCGCACCACCGGGGTAGGCTGGATTCTTCAATGAAAAAGGTGCGGCTTATATTCGTGAAATTACTGTATATATATTTGTTTACCTGGTGACTCTCCTAAGCAGAGATGTTGTGAGTCTCAGCAATGGAGATATGACGGTTTATGATAGAGAAGATGGGATAAACTGGAGTTGAAAGGAAGAGCAAAGATACAAAAGATACATAAGAGTATATCTCTGTTAGTGAGGATTTCCTGTTGAAAAGAACTGGGTACTTGGCAGCTCAGGTGCTGTTTCAGAAAATAATGTTGTACTGCCTGCCAGGGACAGAAGGACATGTTAAAGACTTGAAAATAATAGAACTGATCTCTGAGGAACAAAAAAAGCTTCTTTGCTCATCTATAGTTTCTTGACAAAAGAAACTAACTGCTGGAGTCTGTCAAGGATAGTGAGGACAATTTGGAGCTTCAGGATCTTGCACTCTGGATGACTGTTCTTGTTCTAGCCAGGACAAGGTTAACTGTGGCAGCAGCCAGGAGGGGCCATGGCCTATTCTACACCACCTGATGTCTTTGCTGGGGGCAGGGAAAGGGATCTCTTGGCTTTTATCTGGGGAACAGGAGTTCCTTCCATGTAGTGGTGACTGGTGCTGGGTTGGAGACAAACGGCATGACACTCCATGTTTCATGTGACAAAGACTAAGCACTTTATTTTTGTGACCTCTCCTTAAATAGAGTTTGAATTTCCCAGGCACACACGTGTAATTGGTTGTGGTCTCAATCACTCATTTCCTTGGCCAATGATACATCTGTACTTAGGATCCAATAGATTAGCTGAGATTCTCTCTATTTGTTCAAATCTATCCTGTCATTACTCACTCAGGTACCTACCTGCTTACAGGCTGGTTGGGTTTCAGACTGCAGCTATTAAACTAGCTGCAATATATAATGTAACACTTCCACTTGCAGGGAGCAATCCATTATTTTCTATTATCAGGTGTTTTGTTATTTTTCTATGTGAGTAGTTTCTTTTCTTATACCCTCTGTTGATAGTAGTGTTGCTGTTACTGTTCATTTTCTTGTCTTATTGCTCTTTCCAGTAAATTGCTATTTTCTCAACCTGTGATTTGGCCTTTAGTTCCTCCAATTCTCCTCTCCATCCCAACAGAGGAGTGAGGGTGGAGAGGGGGAGCAAGTAGCAGTGTGAGACCTCTAAATTGGAAAACACCATTCCTAAACCATGACAGTAACCTTCAGCAGAGTTTTGCTAGTCAGACAAGAAGAGGGAAAGAGTTGGGGAAGACAGTGTGGAGAAGGTCAGGGAAGACATATGATTTCCCAAGCCTGATTGGGTAGAGACTTTGGTTAGTTACAGAGCCTGCTGTAGCCTCTAAGGTTGGCTTAGGCACAGGTGTATGTGTACACATAGGATTTTCTGTAACTGTACTGCTGGGATGTAATAATATATGTTTGCCTGGTAAATGGATACTGCTAATTTTATAGAGCTAACACACCTATTCACAGAGTTACTACAAATTGTGATCTGTATTCATTTTTATTTTCATAAAAAATTAGCATGCTATAAAAAACTTAACTAGAGAAAACAACCTTATATCTGCAACCAGAAGTTACTTTTGTTAAAATAAAAAATAAAAAACCTATTCCAATGAAAGGAAGAAATAGGTCTGTAACTAAGAATTATGTCTACATGACATTATCTATCCAGCAAAGAGAGCCAAATTACTTCTGAATGGGCTGATTTGAATATTCAAAACTGTACTGACACCTTCTTTGCTCCAGATAACAGACTCAAAGTTCGCTAGCTCAAGTGGAACATCACACTGATACAGCTACGCTAACCAAGAAGGCTTTGATCGCCTACTGTGTTGCATAAGCTTAATTCTAGGATTATGGACTTCAAAGAACAAACTCATAAATATAGAGGTGAAGGCATTGAGACACAGCAGTCTGAATGCTGGAGAGGTTTAGAATTATAGTAAGCCAAAGATGTGGACATTAGCTGTAACTGTCTGCATAGCAAAGATTATTCACGACAAAAAAACTCCATGGGGTATGGACTGTCCAGTAAGAAGTGTTTATGTTTAAAAGAGGACAAAGTGTAACAATTGCAAAAAGTCAGTGAATAGACTTAAGAATATTACTGCAAACTGCCAAAGACTTTTTGCTCATAAAAAGAAAGAAGTAGGAACCCTGAAAATTGAGGTAGATGTTAAAAATAATCTCTTCTAACTAAAGTGAAGGCATTTTTAACCTTAATTTGCAGTAAAGCTACTGATAATGATGTTCATGGGATTAATGAGAGGACAAAGGTAATAGTAAGGCAGAGAAGGAAAAGAGACCACACCCTGAGGTGAAGACGGTGTGTTCAAATAGAGGGGAAATAATAATCCTTGTCCTAAGGCTGAAAAAGGGTATGTGGGTGCAGCGTTAGCTTGCCCAACAGCATGGTATGGTATGGCATGAAACAGTGTAGCTTTTTGTTATATTAGGAGTCATGGTTGGAGACAGGCATGACAAAAACACATGCTGAGATCATGCAACAAACAGCCTAGTTTATTGTTGAGAACTCCTTTTAATGGGGTCAAAATTCCCGTGTCTGAGCAGATGGTTGTTTAAGATTTCTGCACTGCCCACCTCTCTGGCTAATAATACATCTGCATTTAGGATAGAATGGGATTGGCAGAGGTCTCCCATTTGGGTTTGAATCTAACCCATCGTTGCTTTACCTGGGGACTTGTTTACTTTTGTAATGAACTAGGCTAGCTGAATTAGGTTTTCTTTATGGCTTCGTGTTATCTGTTCATCTACAGACCAGCTATGCTGTGACAATTTCTCTTTTGTTTTAATAAGTGTGAACTGTTCTTTTGTTATCTTCTTGCAGGGCTCTTTGCAGACAGGATGACAAAGACAGTGTGAGCTTAATTTGAAATAAAGCTTTTTATTCAGCTTGATAAACTTAGTCCCCCCCTCCCAGCCAATGATGAATCTTTTGTATCACTGGAGTTGCAACACTCAAGTCCAGGAGCTGTCAGGTGGGATGGAATCTTTCAGGCTAGCATGTCACAGGTTAACATCTTAGAATTTTTAAGTTACAATTTAACACTACAAATAAGAAACTATTCAACTTTTAGGAATTAACTAGCAGAAGAAACAATTTGTAAAAATTAAAATATTTAAAATAAATTGTTACTTCAAGAGTCTCAGATTTCTATGAGGTAGGTGAACAAGCTGTTTTAGTCACTGCTTCATACACGGCTCTACAACATCTTCTGAGGGGCCAGCGGGAGGGTACTGCTTGTGGTCCCAGGCAGGAGATAGAGCGAGGCAGACATACTTGACAGATATCTACTGCATTCTAGTGTCTGTGGAAATGCAAGCATATTCACGTCTTTTGATAATAAGATCACAAGGACCTCCCCTTTTATTGGTGATAAGGTTTCGCACCGTTACTTTGGGTTTGGGTGACTGGGCATTACTGGATTATTGTAATGATAAAAAGTGATATAAAAGGACTGGATTCTGTGAGTTTTGTAATACTGCTAAATGGTTTAGAGTATAGCTAGCCTTAGCTACACTACTCTGTGGGGTCACGTGACACATTTCCCCTCTTTACTTTTTAAGAATATATTTTAAAGTGCCAAGTGCACAGTCTATGATGGTTTGTCTTGTTGCTGAGTGGGGAATACTTATGTGGTGTGACACACCTTAGAGCTGTAGGAATTGTCTCATGTGAAATGTATGCAGGGCTATTGTCTGTTTTGATGGTATGGGGAATACCTAAAGTAGCAAAGGCGATGGTATCCCGACTTCTTTCTCCTGTGTTTACTGAAGCCCATATGGCTGATTAAAAGGTATCAAATGATACATACACATATTTTAGATGGCTAAATTCAGGGATATGTGTTGTTGCATTCACTGACTCAACATATGCTTGCCCTTTGATCTGAGGATCTGACCAACAGGAAGAAGATCCTATCTCCTGACCCTTTGACCTCCTCCCCATCCCCTGTAAGGCTATATAACATGTGTACCATGTGTTGCTCTCTCTCTTCCTTTGTTCCCTCATGAATAAATCTTGGAACCAAGCCAACAAGGGGAGAGCCCCTCACCTTTGCTTATTCATGACACAGAGTCTTTCTATTTCTAATTAGCTAGCCGGGAATATTGGAAATAGAGATAATATCTGTGTCAATGTGTGATATCAGTTTGCCAGATTTGCAAAGCATGTAGACCATGAGGGTTTTCTCCCTATCTGCAGTGGTGCAGTGTGGCCTTGGTAGTCAGCACAGGTGTTAACTATATTGACAGCCTGTGTTTTTGACAGCTGGAATTGCTGATGTCAGGCTCTAATACTTGATGGAAAAAAATCGTGTGATGCTTTTGCTTGTGCCAGCATGTCTGGTTGTGGCACTGTCCAAATAAGGCTAGCTAGCTAGTCTGAGTGAACATTGCCCTTTGCAATGAAACCTGGTAAATTTGTATGACTTCTGATGTATAAGATGTAATAAGGGCAAGTTCTGGCTTGGATAGTATGGCACAAAATTTGTAGTAGGTCAAATAGTGGTGGATTGTTAATTTTTATTAATAGCGCTTGGTCTAATGTCTGAGTAATATCAACTACATAGATTGAATTAGTCACAACATTTAGAGGAATATGGGGAAAATATTGGAAAGCCATAGCTGTAAATATTGGAAAGTCATAGCACATAGCTCTACTAATTGAGGTGATCTCTTCTCCCAACCTTCCAACATTTGCCACTCATCTTCCTTGTCTTATGTTACAATGGCTTTTCTTGTTTTCCCAGAACTGTTGGTAAATATTGTAACACCCTTTAGTGATCTGTGGCTATTCAGAGGTTTCAGAGATAGTGCAGTTTTTTTTTACTTAACTGCTGTAATTTAAGGCTTGCTAGGTGGTAAGTAACTTGCCCTGAGAAATTTTGCAAGGTGCTTTGTAAAGGAGTGCTATTGGCAAAGCTCCATTCCATGCATTCTTGTGTCACAGGTATAATAATTGTTGAAGGCTCTCTAGCATTTAATTTTAAACACCTCTGGCGGCATTTGATAATTAATTGTGCAATCAGTTCGAAGATGGTAGGTGCCATCTTTTTAGGTTGATGTGGTAGAAGCATCCATTCTAGAATGTACAAAGGGTTGGGCTAGTGAGTATCTCACTGTCTAATAATACCAGTAAGGTGAAAATTAGCAATGAGAATAAATATAGTGATATACACCTCTGGCCATATCTGGTGAACTTGTCTGTTTGTGATAGCCTGCACAACTTTTTTGATAGCAGCTTTTGCTTCTGGCTTAATTTTCTGGGGGAAGTTAACTCAGGATCACATTTTAGGAGCTTAAATAAGGGTGCTAATTGTGAGTTGGTTAATCCTAGATAGGTCTAATCTAGTTGATGGTACCCAATAGTTTTTGTGCATTGTCTAGAGTTTGAATTTTGGTTAAAAGTTGAATCATCTGTGGCTGTAGAGCTGTATAGTTTGAGTCTTAGTTATTTCTATGGTGGTTGCTGCTGCACTTTTTTTGTGCTACCTGCAGCCCAAATGTTTTTAACAGGCTTGTAACAGGCTTGGCTGAATCTGTGGAAGGCCCTTTTTGGTTGGAGTTGCTGTTAAAATATCATCCCTGTAGTGGTAACAGTACGCCCCTGGAAATGAGAGTGCCTGTGCAAAGTACCATTGACCAATTGTAGGGCTGTTTTCATGCCTTGTAGTAAATCTATTTATAATGCTCTGCTGGTGCTGCATCATTAATGGAGGGCACTGTGAAAGCAAAATTTGGGGTATCATTGGGGTGTAATGGAATAGTGAAAAAACAGTTTTTTAAGTATACAATTAGAATGTCCCAGGTGGGAGGTATTATGGTAGGAGATGGCATTCCAGGTTGCAAAGCGCCCATGCTTTCCATTACAGCATTGATTTTTCTCAAGTTATGGAGTAATCTCCATTTATAAGTCTTCTTTCTTATAACAAATACTGGGGTGTTCCAAGGGCTCATAGATGGTTCTATGTGCCCCTGGCTAGTTGATTTTATACTAGGGATTTTTGGGCGTCCATTTTCTCTTTCTCAAGGGACTACTGTGGTACCCACACAGGCTGAGTAGTGCAGCCATTTTAAAGCTAATGTGGGATACTTCATGCCCTCTAATACAGTGTGGTCCCTGTTAAAAATCTGTCTCTACCCATGTCCCTACCCTATCTGCCCCATGCTGATAGTACATCTCTCCCCCACAGGTTAAGTGGTGCAGCAGTGATATATGTAGCTGTTTGACCTTCCAGATTTTTAACCAATATAGGTTTGCTACTAAAGCAGTTCTGTGTTGTCCTTCAGAGGCCAACAATAGTAGATCCTGCAGATACGGTGGGCTAGGATGTAGGCCAAGTGTTGTCAGAGATGATAGTGACATCTGCCCCTGTGTCAATTATCCTACTGACCTTTATCTATGAAGGCTTTGCCTGAGGCATTGTAATGGTACAAACCATATTAGGTCTTTGGTCACTTACGACTTGAGTCCAGTACACCTGCGGCTCTCTTGTTGATCTGAAGCTTCAGTCACCTTGCTCTCTAGAATCTATTTTGGGAACAGAAGACTTAAAAAGAATGGGTTGAGCAATTCAGGTTTTTGAAGGGATAATTACAGGTGGAGTAGGGATTGATACCATAGCATGTATTTTTCTTGTAAAGTTGGCATTTATAACACCTGGGTGCACAAAGATACCTTGCAAATTAGCACTGGGTGTCTTGATCAGCAGAGTACTCAGTTATTTCCTGATGGGCTCCTGGGCCTTGAGAGGGAATTAATGTACCTTTAATGAGCTTATAGTTATTGGGATTGAGGTGGAGACATCCATTCTAACTGATCTTTTTGTCTTTGCTGTGAGTTACACAAGCTTGCATGAGAGAGTGGGAAAATGCTTGTTTCTGCACACATTTTCCTTTTGCGCCTGGTTTCTAATTTCCTTGGTTCTTGAGAAATTGCTCATTAACATGAAATTTGGATTTGTACAGTTTGGTCGCATGACTAGATCTCCCACATAGGTTACAGTTTACATTTGTACACCTTTGTCTTTGAAAAGTCTCCAGTGTGTTGGATTTGTGGGGACAGGTCACCTTTATGTGGCCTTGTTGTTCACAACTGTAGCAATGGGGTCTTTGTCTCACAGCAGCTGTAATAGAATTCACTAACATGTCTGTGTTATATGAACTAGGTCCAACTTTGGCACATGCATTAATTGTTTCCTCCAAGGATGGATTATCATTGAGTAATGAGTTTATAGCCTTTTTACACTCCTCATTGGCATTATTTTGTGCTAATTGTAGTATTAATTGATTTCATGCTTCACTGTTTGCTATTTGTTTGTCCATAGCCTCCTGCATATATAATTTGTTGGGGCTTTGTCTTCTGCTTGAGTATCTTTGGTTCAGTGCAGACATGCTTGTGATTTTTATTAGGGCTCACATTCTTAATTCTTTTGCTTGGGCTAGTATTGAGGTATTCAGGCATGATTGCATTTGTAGACTCTCAATAGGGGGCAGTCTCATGAGTTGAGAAACCTCTGCCCCAAAGCATGAGTCCTGCTGTCGAATTTCTGAGTTTAGCAGTCCCTGTTCCTCTGCATAATTTCTCTAGGCTGATTCAAATATCATATATTGCACCAGCGTGAAGAGTAATTTTGCAATTTGTTAATATCAAAAGGAGTTATTTTACTGGCAGTTATACATTGAAGCATATTTGCAACTGCAGGACACCCCAGTCCATGTTTAGCAGCTAACTGTAGTAGCTTAGCAAGCACTTGCCATTTGAAAGGGACATGTTTATCTGGTGCTGTCTCATTGCCTCGCAAAACTGGGCATGTGGCAATTGTTGTCCCTCCCTCCCCCCCGCCCCATTGCTAAACATCTGATGATGGCAAAGACGTGGGCACAGAAATTTGCTGAAGTCCCTCTGTATCATCACTTGCAACTGCCATTTGCTTTACCGCCTTCCAAAAGCTAACCAGGTCACAAGTGGAGATGGCATCTGACCAGAACAGCGATGGGGCTGGAGCTGGTGCCAGCAGTGTTGTGGCCGCTTCCTCTCCAGCACTGGCAGCAGGGTGGTAACTCAGATTTCCTCTGTGGAAGTCTTGTGTATTCATCAGCGACATGGTTCCTTGGGGTTGCTCAAGCCTTGGCTCCCAGCAGCCATGCTCCACCATGCACTGGGAATTCGCTGTTCAGTGCAGTGCCATCAGCTGCTATGGTTGCACCAGCTGCTTGGAGTCTGCTGCTTGGCAGGATTACTCAATCCGGCATCGCAGAGCATGTTGCAGCTGCTTGGCACTCATTCAGGGCAGTGCAGTGGTGAGGGCAGCTGTTTTGTCTGGCAGCTTCTTCCATGGGCTCGGTACCTATGCCTCCTGCTACCTTGTCCAGTGCCAAGTCCTTGCCCTGCACCTCAGTATTTAACGGCCTCAACAAGTCTAAAATGAGCTTCCTGTGGTTTTGTCGCCTTGGGAGCTGCTTCAATTATAGATGTCCCAGTCCACACCCAAGTAATTATATCTAGGGTGGCTTCTTTAGTCATGTCCAATCCTTGGTTTTTAGCCCATTTTAGCAGGGCTAACCAAGCCTACTCGCCATGTTGAAACCCCAGTGTCGTAAAAGGAGTTTCCATACCTTCATAACTGGATGTTCCTTCATAGAGATCCACCCACCCATTTTTCAGTGGTAGTTTCTTTGTTTTTCAGGGTTATTTACAAAGGAATCTGGATTTTTGACTCTTCTTGCCATTTTTTATCAGGCTCTGCATGCCTTCAGTCTCCTCTGCTCTGCACACAGAAATGGCTGTGTCCTCACACTGGGTTTCTCCGCTAATGGCATTAGGAGTCGTGGTTGTAGACAGGCACAACAAAAACACATGCTGAGATCATGCAACAAGCAGCCTAGTTTATTGTTGAGACCTCCTTTTTTATAGGAGGTTGAAAATTCCCATGCCTGAGCACGTGATTGGTTAAGATTTCTGCACTGCCCATCTCTCTAGCTAATGATACGTCTGCATTTATGATAGAATGGGATTGGCAGAGGTCTCCTGTTTGGGTTTGAGTATAACCATTCATGCTTTACGTAAGAACTTGTTTACTTCTATATTGAACTAGGCTAGCTGAATTGGGTTTTCAGCCAGATTTATCTGTTCAACTACAGACTAGCTGACCAGCTGTACTGTAACAGCTTTTAACCAAGGAAAGGATAAAAGTATTCCACTGGAAGTCTCCCTAGCAAAGAAGGGGAAAACAAGGATTCGCCCAGCCCTCCAAAGTTACCTCCACTGGAATGGATCAGCTTTGGAGAAAAATCAGGACACGCAGATGCAATAGCATTGCGCATGAATTTCAGGATAGTTCATGTGCCCAAACACTTCACTCTTTGAGAAGATGGCTCAATGCATAAATTCAATGGAATTAACATATTTGGGTTTCAGAAAGGTATTTGGCACAGTGCTAAGTAAGAGTTAATTCTAGAACTGCAGGGAAAAATAGAGTTGGAGCAAGGTTGTTGGTAGAGACAGATAGATTTTTCTGGACTGCTTAATATTTTCTAATAGAGTAGAGCCTGTGACAGAAACAAGCCTGATTGAAACATAGCTTGGTCAGTTTAAAAAGGGAATTTGGATTAATTTCAACTGTGAATTGTCCAAACTTCATCTACCGACTTCATCCATCCACTGAACTGTATAATATCTTTTTCTGCTTTGGGTTAAGGAGCACCTGATATGAGTGCTCATTGTAACTGTATCGATTTTAATCTCTTTAACCTTTTCTACTGTCACACCATATGTCATTTTCTCTAGTCCTTGAGAAATTTTTGTGGCTGTCATCAGAACCTATTTTTTCAACACCTTGAAATACATTTAATTCAGTTGTTGCATTAATATTCTTAAACACTGTAAACAATTGTAACTTAACATATGTAGACCTGAAGTATTTGCAGACAATTTTTTATTTGATCGTTATATGCAAAGTACCCCTTCTGACTCAGCCATATTAATCCTGTTATGTGTTTTCTGACCTTCATACCATCACCATTCCTTCACTTACTAATGGACTGGACAATATTATCTGTAAATAATGTTGGAGGTTCTTCATGTTCCTTCAGAAAAACAAACCAAAAAGAAGTATTGAACATTTCTGAATCAACAGTGCTTCACACACACTTTTATTTGAAGAATTTACCTTTATTTGTGCAGAGAAAGAAAACAGTGTCATTTGAATGGGTTGCATAAAACATGAATGCAAGTACAAAAGAGAGTATGTGTATTGGCACAGGCTTCAGTACTCTTCAGGGTATCATAACTCACAGAGCTCTGTTAAATCCATTAAGCTATCTAGAACTGCCATTTCTTGATTATAGTTTGGGACCAGTCGATTTTTTTTTCAAAATTTGCTCAGGGATTAAAATATTTAAAAATATTTTGTTTGAATTCTCATCAAGGTATTTTGAAATGTAATGGAGATGTTCACATTTAATAAATAATGGATGAAAAATTCAAAGGCAGGCAGATTTTCCTTAAGCTTCAAGTTTCATAAATCTACCTCTTTTTTCTTCTTTTTATGTTTCCTTGCCTCTCTTGCTCTCTACTCCCCAATATCTCTTCCTGCCAAAAATTATTTTGGGACTTGAACTCAAACCAGAGAACTGTAGTCAGATTGCTGAAAGCATATTTTGCTATTAAACGTTGCAATACTGAATCATCTCACTCCATTTTAGAGATGTCAAAGTACAGAAGATATGTGTTTGGGATAGATATAAAAATGGTAACATTTTTGGATTGTGGTCTGAGAATGTTTCGTAGTGTGCATTTGGAAAGATTCAGTATTTCTGAGTGAAGATACAGAATACTCTGAGTGAGTTATGTAGGTCATCTCCAAGAAGCCACGCATTTCTTACCACAGTGTGGTCTGTAGATGCCTGGTATTTTACAGCAGCTTTTTAATAAAATATTTTAGTAAGTTTTATTGTTTCTATTTCTGTCTCTGCCTGTAAAGCCAAGCTCCATTAATACTACAATTCCAGCTATAAAGAATTCTGTGAGACTAAGGGAACTCATAAATAATGCATTTAGAAACCTCTAAAAAGGAGATTCAGAACTTCTGGCACTTAGTAAAACAGAATATCACAGGATCAGTGATAGACAATTTTTTTAACACAGACAGTTAGGTAGGAAAATCTTCCTGTTTTTCTTTAATTAAACTAAATATTTTGTTTGCAATCCAGGCAGATCATTAGGTTTATCAGGGTTTTTTATTCTGAGCAGGTGTCTACTAAAGAAGGCAGGAGCCTCTCTTGAAATGGACAATGTAAATCCCCTCCCTCCAAATTATTAGTATAATTTTGAAATTAAGGAGCTCTCAGCCAAAGATATTGGAATACAAATAACAGTTCTTTACTAGGAAAATTAAAGTTAAAATACAGTAATACAAAAAATCAAAATGCTGACAGAGCCAAAATACAAACTGACACCCCTCCATTCAGGGTATTGGTAACAGTCCAATTAAGTGGTGGCTGCAGTCCTCCTAGAGTGACAGATGGGGGTCTGTTGAAGCAGTGGTCCTGTAGAAGGTACAATTTTCCTCCGAAGGTCCAGTGATGATGTGGAAGGGTCTGGTTTTCCTCTGGAATCCAGTGGGAAAAGGCTGCCCTGATGTTCCTAAGCTCAGATTTTATTTAGGTGGGAAATGCTTGGCTCCTACCCCTGGGTGGAGCATCTCCCAATGGGATGATGCAATTTTTTCAGTCATGCAGTAACACTCAATGGCCCATTAACAGAAGATACTTCTCTGGAGGAACAAGGGGTTACGGAAAAGAAAGAGCATTGCCCCACCTGGTTTTAACTGATGGCCAATTAACAGAAGATATCCTCCTGGAGATAATGATCACTGCCTCACCTCGTTTCAACAGATGGTGATAGAATACATACTTTCGGTAACTGCATCGCAATCCTGCATTGCAACCCAAGACAGCAAGCTAATTCCATGGATGAGATTCATACTTTGGAGAAAGAAGAGTCAACTTGGGAAGAGCATCATTCTGCTCACAGGACTGGTGTCTGAAATACGAAACTATCACAGCTGGATCCCAAGTTCCTAGATGCAGATACTCTATAGAGCATCATCTGTAGCTCAAAGGCTGAATCAATCGCTGGGTTTTATGTATTATAGCCTATAATTGTATAATTTTATGTTGCTATCTTGGAGGAAATACCCCAAATTGAACACTAGCACCTTTTCCCCAGGAACTTTCCCAGCAGGCTTTGTTGTTGCTTTAAATGGATTGCTGGTAGTTTAATTACAATAATTTCACAAATATAAGGCACACCTTTTTGACTGAAGTTTTGATACAAACCCGGAAGTG
>VRYO01002778.1:5676939-5730591 GCA_009812075.1 Sialia sialis | reverse complement strand
GCCCAGCCAGTAAACACCGTGATTATGCAACTCATTGCTAATTCGTTATTTTGTTGCATGAGGATCCTTGCTGAAAAAAAAAAAAAATTAGTGGCCTTATAGGCCAGTGCCCCTTATATATGGACAAATTAAGAGGACTTGCCGGCCACCCGGAAGTGCACCTTATCATTTGGTGCATCTTATAAGTGTGAAATTACTGTAGGTCCTTTTTCATGGTCAGGGCACTCAATTCAAATGCAGTACAAAGTCCTTTCTGCAATGGACTTCAAGTCATTTCTGTCAGGGGACACAGGAGAGAGAAGTCCCACTGCTTTTCTTCTCTCTAATGTCTTTCCTTCTTCTTCTTGACATCAGCCACAAGGTTTCCCTCTTTTCAGTACCTGCAAGTATACGACTGTAATTTAGCCATTTGGGAATGATTTATTTGAATCCAGTTCTTCCCTGGGGCATTAGTGGGAATTCTCCCCCAGGACAGATCTTTTAGATATGTGGAAAAGTGCTCACAGCATGAAAAATTACATCAGTTTATTCTTCCTTCAGCCTTAAATCTAACAATTTATGAGTTTTACTAAACTCAATACTCAGAAACCAAATTTAAGAGTCAGAAGCAACTTTAACAAATAGGCTGTAAAAGACATAGAAACCCAATAAGATGAGAGAGAATCTTTCTGTCAAAGCCGAAATTGACAGTGTTTGAAAAGTCTATGGAAGCATGTGCTTAAATCCTAACATTTAGATCTAGAAGATGTAGCTCAATGTAGCTTGAAGAATTTCAAGAATTCCTTACTGGCTTTCACCAAAGGAAAAACAAGACCTCTTTTCTCTCCTGTTTCTTTTATTGTAGATGTTCTGAATGCTTTTCTTACTTTTTTCATCTTGTGTAGTTTTGAAGCATTTTGAATTTGAACAAATCTGGTGATCTTGAAGGGGAAAGCCGGAGTCTGGATGAACAGATTACAAAGGAAGTGAACTGAACACTCTCCCAAATTCTATTGTTGTTAGATGGCTTAGCACAAGTATCAGGTTTCTTCTTTTGGTGAAGTCGCTGAATTGCAGCTCAGAAGTTTTAATCCAAGTCCTGCAATTTCTGTGTTTGGAATGTGCTTTGTTCTCTAGTGGATTTCTGAGGTGATCCACACACTGCTAGAATGGACTTTCAAGTTATGGTCCGATCTTTGTGGGATCAAATGCAACCCATGAAAATGAAACTCTTGAGGGTAAATTCCTTATTCTGCATCTTGCAACTTGCAGTCCTGCCCATTTACTGCAAAATCATTCAGCACATGATCAAAGTTTTTCCGGGAAAAGTGACAAAAATTGAAAATGCAAGTAGTGGGATTGAGAACCTGTAAAAGAAAAGGTAATTTAGGGTTTCTAACAGAAGCAACTTAATTGTTGCCAAAGAATTTTTAAAATTATTAATTTTTTGGGTCTTACTTGGTTCTTGCTTGCCTGTGCTGAGATGCTTTGGGGTATTACAGTCAGTCCTTCACTGATTATTAGCAGTTGACTAAAGTAACAATAAAATATCTTTGATGTTTTGAAAGAACATGTAAGTTGCTTGTTTTGTATTAGATATCTTTCACACTTCAGTCTTAAATACTGCAAAAATTGGTACTGGAAAGAATTCTGTGCTTTCAAAGTGTTGGGGGTTGGTATTTCCTTTCCTTTCTGTCTGCGGAATTTTTTCCCAGTGACATGCTAAGAAGCACTTATGGTTAGGTCCTAGTACTGAGGGCTAGTTGATGGGGGTGGGGGAGCCTCCCTGGTTTTTTGGGAGTTTCTCTCGAGGGTGGGGGGAGGGAAAGGGAGGACACCACGAGATTAGAAGCAGGTAAAGGAGGTTGGGGGCAGTTGTGGGCTCTTGCTCGCTTTTGGCTTTGGAGGAGAAAGGTCGTTGCTGCCCCCCCACCATCCCAACGCTGGGAACTGCCTCTCTCTTGTTAGAGCCCACATACCTGTTTGGACGCCCTCCTGCTTTAGCTTGCTGTTTCTGAGCATCCTGCCTCTCCTCCATCTCCTTCCCACCTGGGCACAGCTGTCATCACCCCCAGCACCCCTGCAGCTGTGCGGGATTGTCGCATCTGGCCCTGTCCACGGGTAATCTGCCAGAGCTCACTGCCAAAGGTAACTGCACCACAGGGGAAAGTCCCTGCGGCTGAGAAGGACTGGAACTGGGTTACTATTCTGCCTATTGTTAATTCCATAGTTGTTGTTGTTTTGTTAGCCTTGTTATATATGCTAGTAAAGAACTGTAATTCCTATCTCCATATCTTTGCCTGAGAGCCCCTTAATTTCAAAATTATAGTAATTCAGAGGGAGAAATTTACTTTCTTCATTTCAAGGGAAGGCACTGCTTTTCCTAGCACACACTTGCCTTTTTTTCAAACCAGGACACAAGGAAATAGGAATTGCCATGGATTGTTTCTCTTTGGTTTTGTGTAGCAGGTTTTATACAGTTATAGCTGCAACTTTGTAAATGGATTGAAATTTGTAAAGCAGGAAAAACCTAAGATTTTATAAAATTGAAGACTTTTTTTCTTCATATCTAATGCTTCTCTGGTCATCCATGATAGTTTTCAACACTGAAAGCGATTCTAGCATCATTTTTCTGCATAATTTTCTATGTGATTTTACCCAGCCAACCTTGTTTTTCACTTAATTTTCTGAAATGCCTGGAACTTGGCGCTGTGTGCTTTGATGAAGGACAAAATAGATAATTATATTAAACTGACAAGCTGTTGATTAAAAAACCAAAAAGGAATGTACAAGAGATATAAATCCTATAAATAACTTTTAGAGTTTTATGTTTCGCTATTGCTGGGTGGATAATGGCATTTCCCAGTGGGTGCATAAATGCAAGGTAGTAATCTGTCATGTATCATCCAAATGCTTTACAGACTTTAAGAATAGGTAAAAGACACAATAGTAATTTTCAGATTACTCAGAATGGTGTTATTTTCTTTATTCTTGCATTTATAAATTCTGTCAAGGAGTTTCTCTTGTAATTAGTTGTCCAAGGAAAGAATTCCATGATGAGGAATCTTATTTTAAAGTGCTAAAAATAGACATGGAGGAAATTGCTTAATAAGAATTTTTTGAAGATTAATGCCAGAATTTAAACCTTTCTGACATTGTGGGAATCATTTATTCGTGTAAACAAAGAGATGCAGTTGAGTGATACTGATATATTGAAAGCAATATAGGGATATTGAGATATTTCAGAAGAACTCACAGAAAATGTTGCTGGGTGAAGCTGAAGCTGATTTTTGTTTATTCCTTTACTGGTTATGGCCTTATGTGATTTCTTATATTGTTTCAAGTACAATGAAACTTTTAAAACAGTCAGGTGTGACCACAATTAAAATAAATATTCCCTGCAAAAGTAAAGTGGGAGGTTCAAGTAGCCTAGTTTAGTCACTGGCTTATCAATTTTCTAAGCATTTGGCCTTGCCAAGCTTCTTGCCTATCCTGAATTATTTACTCAGTGAACTCGTTACTGAGGCAACAGATGCCTCTGGAGATGTGCCCTGAGCACTTTTTAACTTTGTTGACTCTCTAAAGAGTCATGTTCAGAAGATCACCTGGCTGTCATCACTGTCACAGAGAACACACAGAATACAGCAGGAATCTCCAGTTGCCTCTGTTCACCCAGAACTACTGCTGTTCCCTGGCTGCAATGGAGTAAAAGCACTCATCCCAGAACAAAGAGTCACGAGATAAGACCTATGTTAAGGGTCCTAACCACCAACATTTTTACCTCAGGGACATCCCTGACTGCCTGGGGTCCACTGATGGAGGACTCTTCCTTCTCCAAAGCTGAGCTGTTGCAAGGATTTTCTTTACATCAGGGAGAGTAAGAAGCAGAGTTTTTTCAAACTCAGTAAAACTCTTAGAAAAGATAGATGGTTTATTGATTCTTCCCTTTTATCTGTGCTACCATATTCTTGCATTCTGAGCACAAGGCCTTCACACCTGGTGGAGTCTGGAAGAAATTCAAGGGCTGGATTAGCTCAGATCTCCATACCCATAAAAGAAAATTAGTTCTTCTACATGGTGACTTCAGTGAATGGCAAGCTTTGCAGAAACAGAGAGATCTTTTTGGAATCAAGGCATGTGCTCACTCACCCCTGCAGTACATCCACCCACAGAGAACATTTTAGACATGAGTGCACAGTACGCTGTTTGTGAAAAGCCGCAACTTTGCTAAATTAAAGCAAATTGCTTTCAAAGCATACAAGGACACTAATTTTCATTGATTATTCAGTCATGGCTAAATCTCAAATCTCATCTGTTTTTACTGTAGTTTTTCTGGAAAAAAATTTGGTTAGAATCACTCTTCCATAACCTAAAAATGGCTGCAGGGATTTTGTTTGACTGTAAGGGGATGAGAAAACCTCTCTCTTTAGTCTTGGAAAACTTCAGCTGAACAATGAGTGATTCAGAAGACTGTGGTTGTGAGAAAAATTTACTTTTACTGAATTAATTTTGCTTATGTAACCATTTGGCCTCTACTAAGCAGCTATTCTAACAATAATTATGCTTATCAATAATACGTAGTCTCTTCTGAACTAATGTATTACTATATAACTATAATGTATAACTATATAACTATTTGTAGCAACAAAAATATGTCACATCTATGCCTGTGTTTGTATGAAAAGTTTAAAAATGTCCTGCAAAAATTTGTGAAAGAAAACCTGCTCAGAGATCTTCACAGAGACACATTGCTCTGGTTCAGGACATCCTCCAGACACAAGTGGCTGTAACTTGGAAACGTACTCTGAAAAAACTAGATTTTCTGGGTTAGATAGAGCTGTGATCCAGTTTGCTCAGGAAGATCATACCAAGGTGAACAAAACAACAGTAACGTGAAGAGAAGCTTCCTGTGAGAAGATTAAATGTTTACTGCTTTGTCCTAAATTCCATGGAAAAAAAACCCTGGGCTTCGCCCTTCTGCTGTGGCTGCTGTCATTGCAAATATCCTGAGAGCTTTTAGCTCCCCGGTTCAGAGTTAAGACAGACATGCTGGGGGTGTTCTCAGTGAGCTCCTGCTCAGGATGATTGGAGAAGGGCTGGAAACTGCCTTCTTGTGGCTTGGTGAAGATGAGGAGCTGAGAGTTGCTATTTGGATTTGCAACTGGCTTTGCTTTTAAATTATTCAAGCTGTTAATCCAGCTGGGTCAGCTACACTGGATGAAGCTAAGCAGAAAGGCTTAGCACTGAAGTTCCTGTTAGGGAAATACTGGAGGTGACAGATCGAAGAGGCAAACAATGCTCTTATCCTGGCTGGTCATGCTGTGCTTTCCACTGACATAGTCAAATAGATTAACCCACAGGTCTCAATAATTAGCTCATAAGAGTTTGTAAAGAGCTGTGTGAGAAGGGACTGTTTTTAAAATGTGGCAGCCTCTCAAGGCACTCATAAATGTAAATATTAAGTCAATGTTTACATTGAGACAACTGCAGTCATTACTGTGGGCTTGTCAGCATGGGTGAACAAAATGTTGGCAAGGCTGAAATGTGACTCAAGAGGGAAGTACACAGCAGTAAAATGCAAATTCACAATGGTGAGACTTGAGGTAAGGGGAAAGATAATTTACAATATAGTTTGGTATAAAATTTGTGTTCTTGCATATATTGTATAACTTACCATATAAATTGTAAAGTAAATTCACAACCTTATCAAAACCTGTGATGAGGTTGTGAATTTACTTGCTTACGATTGCTGTAGTGATACGAGATATCTGCTATTTGACTTGTTTACTCTGGCTGTTTTAATTTTCACATAAGAAGAGTGTCAAATCACTATGATCTCTAGACTATGAAACTAACAGGATCAGATCTTGGATCTGTGCAAATTTTATCAATGGCCTGAAGAGTACAGTAATTTCACACTCATAAGCCGCAACTGGTTATAAGCCGCACCTCCAGGTAGCTGGGAAGACCACAGAATTTGTCCATAAATAAGCTGCACCAAGATCCATATGCAACAAAGTAACAAGTTAGGAACAGAATCACGTGATCGCGGGGTTTGCTGTCAGGTGCTCCATTTGCAAACAGTTTTCACAGACCGGCGAAGTCTTTAAAGGCAGCCCCAGGCGCCCTCCCCATGCTGTGGGCCCCGGCACTCCCGCCCCTGGCGCTGGCTGCTGCAGCTCCCCGTGCTGCTCAAAAGCAGCGGCTCGGTGGGCTGGCCGCGTGAATGCAGCGCCAGCAAGCGGCTCAGCTTTGCGTGAACGTGGTGCTGGCAAGAGGCTCGGCTTCATGCAAACACGGTGCCAGCAAGCAGCTCGGCTTCACGCGAATGTGGCAAGCAGCTGGGATTCATGCAAAGCCAGTGGCAGCTTGCTGCCTGCTTGCCAGTGGCTCCGTTGCAGCTCCCTGGCTGCAGCTCAGCGGCAGCTCCCTGCCTGGCAGCGGCTCCGCGGCAGCTCCCTCCTTGCCCAGCTCACACTTCTGGGTTGGCATTTCACTGTAATTTGTCCATAAATAAGCTTCACCTGGTGATTAGCCACACTTTGGGATCGGCTCAATTCTTCAGTGAAATAGGTGCGGCTTATCAGTGTGAAATTACTGGTAAGTTGCAGTTAACCAAGAGACTAGTGAATGAAGAGCACCCAAGGGAAGTGTTATGGCAAAAAGGTGTCAATCAGATACTTTTGGTTCTGGTATGGGACTCTGTCTTGGTGTGATGTTGGCCACATTTGTCATAGTACTCTGCAGCCTGCCAATGGATTAATTTAGGCTGCCTGTTCAATTCTCTAAGTAAATGTGAGCTGAGCCTTCAGCCTTGCATCTATGATCAAGGAGATCTTACATGGCATGGGGATCTTTTCATGTTTGTACTTCACGGAGTGACTGCTATGCAAACTCTGCCCTTTTCTACCACTTGTTTTTCAAGAATATGTGGTATTTTGTTTGGGTTCAGACTTGAGGAGTGACAGTGAAAACAGCAACAGTTAAGTGACACTCATTTCCCTCTGCTGAACTTGTCCTGCTGAGCACCAAATAAATCCAGATCTAGCCAGGTGTGAAAGGCCTCTAAACTGCTCACTGGGGCGTTTACCTTTCAAGTACAGTAATTTCATGCGTATAAGGTGCACCTTTTTGACTGAAGTTTTGAGCCAAACACGGAAGTGTGCCTTACAATCCGGTGCACCTTATATACAGACAAAGTTCGGAAATTTGCCAACCCGGAAGTGAGAGCCGCGGGGGCAACAGGCAGCCCTGTCCCGCAGGAGCTGTGCTCAGGGAGTGGGGGGGACCAGGAGCAGGCGGCCCCGCCCCGCAGGAGCCACACGGCTGGGTGGGGAGAGCTGGAGTGGCGTGGCCCTGGTGGCTGGGCAGGGAGAGCAGCAGATCCTCACTTAAAAAAAAAAAGTGCGCCTTATACACCGGTGCACCTTATATGTGGACAGATTATGGGGAGTTGCTGGCAACCCGGAAGTGTGCCTTATAATCTGGTGAGCCTTATAGGTATGAAATTACAGTAATTTCACACTTATAAGCCACACTTGGCTATAAGCCGTACTTCCGGGTTGTTGGAAAGTCCATGGAATCTGTCCATAAATAAACCGCACCGGGTGATAAGCCGTACCCTTTTTTTTTTAAAGCGAGGTTCCATGTGCAACAAAGTAACAAGTTAGTAACAGAATAATGCAATGGAGGGGTTTGCTGTCAGGTGCACAATTTGCAAACAGTTTTCACAGATTGGCGAAGCCTTTAAACGCAGCCCCAGGCACCCTCCCCCTGCCACAGGACCCAGCACTCCCACCCCTGGCGCTGGCTGCCGCAGCTCCCAGCCTGCTCGGCAGCGGCAGTGGCTCCCCGCACTGCTCAAAAGCGGCAGTGGCTTGCCACACGAAAGCGCCGAGCATCGCCACCCAAAAGTGGTGGCAGCTCACCGCTCAAAAGCGCCAAGCCTTGCTGGGCGAAAGCAGCTGTGGCTTGCCACCCACTCGCCAGTGGCTCCAGCTCGCCGCCCACCCAGCAGCGCCTCCACTGCAGCTCCCCACCCACCCCCGCCCCCCCACCCGACAGCGGCTCTGCAGCAGCTCCCTGCCCACCTGTGGCTCCACGGCAGCTCCCGCTATGGCAGTGGCTCTGCGGCAGCTCCCCACTTGGCAGCGGCTCCGCAGCAGCTCCCTCCCCGCCCAGCTCCCACTTCTGGTTTGGCTTTTTGCTGGAATTTGTCCATATATAAGCCGCACCGGGTAAAAAGCCTCACTTCTGGGGTCAGCTGAAAACTTCAGTCAAAAAGGTGCAGCTTGTAAGTGTGAACTTACTGTACTGTAAAACACTTTAGGAGGAGGCAATAGCACAAACATTTTTCACAGGTTAGAGGCTGCCTCTACTGGCATGAGAAGTAGAGCCAGCAGGGCTTTAAGAGGAGTAACTTTCTGTGTGCTATAGTTAATAAAAATAAAAGCTCTAGACACAACAGGCACTTTCATGCAGATAAAAATAGACATAGCTCTAAGAAAACTGTGATTGTTTTGGAGCATAGTGCCCATATAGTGGTCATAAGCTTCCTCGGCATTTTGAGCATTGCTACTTTGCCTATGAACTCTTTCCTTATGGACCAGAAAAGTTAGGGAGTATTAATGCTATACAGCAGCAAGTCTCACTAGGAAGGCATTTCTAAATTGAAGTACACAGGACAAATGGTTATACCTAGCTGCCTGCATGGGAGGGTGCTAAGACCTCTTGCTAAGCTAAGCTTTTGGTTTGGTAGATAACTCCCAAAACTGCTCAATAAAAGCATTTATGTTTTTTAAAGTCCTTCATAAAGCAGGAGGCAAAACAGTTCAAGTTAATTACAAATCAAAACATCTGAACTTCTGAATTGCCTGAAGGTCCAAATATTTTTGGCCAAAAATTATCAGCCAAATCACAAAGAATTTTGATTTATTTAAGGAAACATTTTTTAGAGAAAAGCATTTGTTCAAAAAAAGGTTACCCTTCTTAAGTCAACAGAACACTATAAACAATCCAGGTAAAATCACTAATCTGTTATGAAAAACTGCATAAAGACTCCATCAGAGAATGATACTCCCTTTTGAGTACCTGCTCCATCTTATCAAAAATCTGGCCAAGAGCTTAGATATGATAATAAACTGAGGAGTTGAAGGCTAAAAGTCCCTTCCTTCCCTGGCCCACAAACATGAAGCTAAACAGTTTAGTGGCTTAGTGTCCAAGAGCCCAGAGCACATCTACTGATCTGTAAGATTTCTGCATTTTTGTTTGAGTTTTGTTTTTGTTACTATGGAGTCTAGTAGAATATTTAGATGTGTAACCATTGGACAACATGTTTGTGATTGCAGCAAGTGGCTGCTTGCCTTCTCCATGTGGACAGGAGGCTGGGTCTGCACTCCAGCCCTTCAGCTGTCTTTTAACTCTGAATTCTGGCTTAGGGCTTAGGCTCCAGTCTTCCACCATATTGATCAGTCAAGTCCTAGCTACATTAGAAGGTTGAATTCCAGTCTGTGTGTCACCAGCAGAGCTGCAGCATTGCAGACCAGCACACCCAACTACACAGTGTGATGTCTCAGTCACAAGAACCTGTCAGAGACCAGGTGAGCATAGAGTGGTTCCTGTGAGGAAACACAGCAAAACCTCCCTCTTTCCTGTCATTCAGAAACTGCCATTCACAAAACTTGTCTCCCAACCTCCTGACAACCACAATTAAAGTAGTATTTTAAAAAGCAACAGGTTATTTCACAATAAAAATGTCATCTTTGGAAATATGTTTCCTTTCGATTATACATAGAGAGATAAAGAATATGGCAGAGTCCCATATTTGACATTTCAAGCCGAAGGCATTTAGATTAAGGAGGAAGAGGAAAAAGAAGCATTGCTTCTCCAGTCTGCTGTTTCTTCAGATATACTTTCAGTTTGTGTACAGAGATATCTCTTCAGGAACTGTCACTTACATCAGTGTCTGTAAAAATTAACAAAATGGAACTGTCAGTTATTTAAAAGTGTAGATGCAGCAGCTGGTGGGTAGTTTGCTGTCTGACATTCCTCACAAAGAGAGGTGCCAGATATTTACTGCCAAAACACTTCAGCTAAGTGATCTGTGATTAAAAAAATGACCGCTTCTGCTAATGAATAGTCAGTGCTGTGAGCATAAACATTCATCATAGTCTCAGAATGGAAGGACTGTAGTAATATCTGGCTTTGCAAAAACTTTTCTTTGCACCCATGTGCATATTTCGCCCAGTCATACTCTGTGATGTTTCTGGAGCTGTAGCATGTACCATGAGAAGAAACAGCAAAGCGCATCTGCTGCCAAGGACGCATCTCTCTTCTCAGAGAGTCGTAACTTTGCTCCAGAGGCAGCTGCAGGAAGGCTTGCTGTATCCACAGTTCCTAAGGAAGGCAGTGAAGATCACAGGAACCATCCCATGTTCTGCACCAGCCACAAACAACATCAGGTGTCTGGGAGAAGAGTACCACATCCTGAACAGTGCTGTCCACTGGGGACCTGGCATCCACCTTAACACATGGTAAGCTATAAGGTGGAGGAGCAAAATTGCTTTCAAGAGCCACTGCACTTGACTGTTTCCTGTTAACTGCCCTAAACTCTTTTTTGATTCCTTTAAACTTCTGGTTTCCATATGGTAAGAATAATGTGTTTCACCATATCATCATGCACAGTGTGGGAAAAGGCCTTCCTTTACCTTCATGCATTCAAAATTAGTTGTTTTGGGTGATATGTATGTTTAGGAATATTTCTCTGTGACTGCAAATTAATTATTAAGAGTGATGCAAGCATCAACTTGATTAAAAACCTAAAGCATTAAATCAGTAGACTATGCATTACAGACACCAAGAAACTTCTTAAGTGTTCTATAGTAAAAACCTTTTAAAGAAAGAAGACAGCTGTGGCTGTGGAGATAAAAGTTTAGTGTCTTTACTTCTGGGAAGCCCAAGTTAACTGGCACATCCTGACATTGTCAAAAGGGACTTTGCAATGCCTTCCACTCACCTCCAGGTGACAAACACACATCTGGAAGCTGAATACAGGCTTGGAAGAGATTTGGTATCTGCAGAAGGATTTTCTACAACATTTCTGAAAAATAACTAGAAATTGTAAACATCATATGGATTTAAGAAACCTTGCAAAAATATCCAGGCTCTGAGAGAGTATAGGCCATGGTGGCCTTGGAGTTGAGATCCTTTAGAAAGTTGCTGAGGCTGATAGGCAAGCTGGGACTACACTTCCCATCTACCCCACTAAGATTTCCATAGCATTCCTGATTGGCATGGATGGAAGTATATTCAAAATCATAAGTCTGTGCTGTATTCAAAATCGTAAAATCAAGGAAAGACATTTCCCTATTTCCTTAAAAGAATAGATAAATTCCATAAAGTTGATCACACATACCAAGGATATGAACCCTGGCAAATGAAAGAGTTAATATTGATGGCAAACAAAAATTCTTGCCCTCTCAGAGAGGACAGAGGTGAATGAAGTTTCTCTCAGTTTTGGTTTACTGCAAAAACTGTGTTCTTATTTTAAACAGGTTTTGTCAATCAACTGCTATAGCCCTCGGTCACAGTCCCCCTGCCACAGGGGAATATAGCTAAACAGAAATAGTTTGCATCTAATTTAGTCAGACATGACTCAAAAACTTGTGTTTTATCATTAAATTTTATCCATATCATACCTAGCCTTTGGGTTTTATTGTGCTCTTACAATTCATTACTTGTCACTTTTCAGGCAGGAGGCATGCTTTGTGAACTCTGCCACAAAGTGCTGTTTTGGATAGGTAATATTATCTGGTTCTGTTGTGCTCAATCCACTGCACATGGAAAAATGTTAATAAATAATATAGTGGCTTCTGAAGGGAACCAAACATCCATCCATCCATCCATCCATCCATCCATCCATCCATCCATCCCTAAACCATACAGAAATGTCAGGATCTAACATAGAACTTGTACAGCAAGGTAAGTTTCTTTCTCAATGTCCCTGTATGGAGTCACTAGCATGCATTGTCCTTCCATGTGTCTCACTGTTGTGGCTTTGGTGAAAAGATGACAATTTTGCGGTTTCATAAATGACTATCAGGTGAGGTGATTATTAATATCAGGATTAAATTTTATGAGAGTTGGGACAACTGAGAGATATTGTAAAAGATGGTTTGTTGCTTTATTACATTATCAGTCGCATGGAAGGGTAAGACATTAAAGGTGTTAGATCCAATGGTATGACATCAGAAGCCAGTCTAATTCTCAATTACAATGCCTTATATAGGTTTTTTAGCCAATCTAATACTTTTATAAAGTTTGCTATTGTCTTCTTACACCAATCATTAATTGCTTAGTGTTTTTTGCTAGTGTCTTTCATGGCTTTACTGCAATGCATATTTTTTCAACTAATCATATAATGCTTTATAAAGTTACACTGATGCATCTTAAACTTCTAACTTTATAATAGGTTATATTGCTAAACTTTAAAATCTTTTACTATCATACTTAACATATTGCTTTTCTTACACATTTCTGTTTGCTTTAAACAAATTTCTACTTAAACTACAAACTCATGTTCTTGTTTCATGTCTGTTTCACTTGAATGCTCTAATTCTCCAAGCCTTCTCCAAGGTCTTAGGTTAAACACTGTATCCATCTCTATCTCTGAGCCTGTATGCACAAGACCTTGGGAGCTTTCTGTGCCTGCATTTGCTACATATTAGCTCATCTTCTCTGCTGTATAAGTACCTGGCGTACCAAGTATAGACTCTGTTTTTTTTCCAAACCAAGAATATTCTCCAGTTTCAGAGAGCTCAAACTTTCCCCAAATGTTTGTGTTCTCCATGTAATTCAGTCCTCTAACTTGAATGTCCCATGTGTGACATCTACAGCCATCCTCTCTGAGGAACAGAGAAAACATAATTTTTTAGAGAGGCTTGGCAGAGTTCCCTGGTCTTCAGCTGCAAATGGAGCTACCTGTGGCAGGTTTTTTCCCTGCAGCATTTGCGTACATTCTCAGCAAAATAACAGCCTGTGCATGTAGGCAAAAATCCACATCAAAACAAATAGAGTACACCTCCCTTCAGATGCAGTAATGGACCTGAAAAGTGAGGTTTCTGTATCGGAACTGGACTTAAACACCTGCCAATCAGGTAGGCACCATAAAATCCAGAGACTGGGAGTTAATAAATAATATTTTACCATTCTTATAGGCTTTCTTTCTCTACTATAAAAACTATTTCTAATCCTTGCTATGTTTCTGCCCTTATTTATTCACTGCCATCTGTTCTTTTCCTCCTTTCACTTTTTCTGGGACTTGCTTATCATCCTGCTTTTTGTATTTATGTTTTGGGGCATCTCCTTCTTGCTGCTTCTGTGTTCTTCCCAGTGGGCTCTTCTCCCCTTGCTTTGCTGAGCAGTGGTATTCTTTCCCATACACATTTTATGTATGTGGGGCATGTTAAGTTTTAAATATAGACATTTCTAGCTAATATGGCAGAAGGAAACTGTAGCCAATTTTCTTCACATCAATCACTTGCAAATTTGTTTTCAAAACAAATATTAAACACTAAAAGATTTATCTGAGCTGTCTGAGGTGATACATTGCACCTTTTCTGTAGCTATCAATTAATAGCAAAACAGTTGTTTGCTGTCTTACATCTATCTAAGTTATAAACTTAATTAGCCATATTTACCACAGCTATCCCTATTTATGAAATTTTTGGAAAAAACACTAGGAGGAATAAAATAAGTTTTGCATTTTATAGAAAACTAATCTATTTTTTTAGACTTTTATTCTCTAAGTTAAAGCAGAATGTATACAGCCTGTTTCTAATTCACATTGTCTGTGAAATTGAAGCAAAGGATTCATGTCAACTTTCATGTTTGTTGTCCCTAGTAAAAAAATGCTCTCCATCAATTGCTCATTTTTTGCTGAGGTTGTTTACTGCTAAGTTGGTGTATGATTGCAAATTAAACAAGCACCATCATCTAACACATGGCCACTATCTGGCAGGGTCTGTTTTTCTCACTGAAAAAGCACCTCAGATATAGTATTTTTCCTGAAGTTGAAAAGGTGCTGTGTTTCAGATCTTCCATTGGGCAGGAAGTACAAGACATAAGCAGAGGGTTTAGTATAAAACCAAGCTATTCTATGCCTAAGATAGTAACAAAACTTGTTATATGCAAGCAATTGAATATTAATATAATAAGAAGTAAGAAAATAATTATCTCATATATGACTATATGTACAAATATGCCAGAAGAATGTGATTGATTAATTATTACTACATCAAAATTATAGTCGAATGATTCCTAGTTTATAGAAAGAGGTTTGAAAAGCAACTGTTATTTTAGGGGTCATAATCCTTGGATACCTATGAAAAATAACTTTAGAAAGGATTAATTTTCAGAAGGTTACTTCTCGATGCTTTCTGAAGACCTGACATTGTCAGAGCCTCTCATGTGAACACCTAAGATGTGATGCACTCAGTGCCATTATTTTTTAAATTTTATCCACTTTCATTAAAAAAAAAAAAAAAAAGAAAAAATATTTTTTAAGTCAACAGATTTATCAAAGTGGAAAAGTTCTTCTCTTCACCACCACTTTTACTTCCTGAAGGATGACTACATTCTAAGCACCAAGCCATGCAAGTACACAAATACCAGTAGGATCTCTTCAAGGCTGAATTTTCAGAAGCTTCTAGGTCAGACAGAGCTGCTCCTGGTAGCACACTTGGCTGGTGGTGGGCATTTACTCTGCTGGCTGTGGCTGAATCATGTGGCTGGAAAAACCTCCTGAAGGGGAACTTTACAGCTACTTTACATGGATTATTGCTGTGTGCTATATGAGAGCTCATTGACTCCTTTTCCTCACCTCCAGCTTCAACAACCCATCTGTCATGGTAATTGATTTCTCTTCCTCAGCTAAAGACCTTCATCTGGTCTCTCCTGTTCAGAGCCTGAACTTACAGGAGTCTGAAAAGCCACAGCCTACAGACATCTGTAACAGATAATGCAGTAAAATTGAAGGATGAGGCACTGCCATATTTGAACACAGCGTGTCACACCATTCTCTCTGATTTCTTTGTATTTCCTTTTCATTGCTTGTGCTCTTGGAACGGTGAAGACTTGCTGATTTGGACCCCAGCTGGTACGAAAGTAGCTGTCAAATTGTTCCTGGCTAAAGACACAAGAACCTCATGTTTGAAAACTGCACAGCACCATTGCAATGTCCGTGTTGCTTCTCACCATAAACGCTGGATGTTCCTGTTCCCAGTGGCCCACCAATGGGCTTCAGGAAGGGCCAGTGGTCAACTGCATCAGGGGTTGAATGGTGCTCAGTCTTGCCTATGACCTGCAGCTGTGAGTATGTGGAATCATGGGAGGCAGGCATCCACTGCTGGGTAGATGAAAGCTGTGTAATCTGCAAATGACATTTGACAAGCTGCTGGGGAGAAAGGGCAAGGCAGGGGGAATAACAAGTTTTATCTTCCATGTGGCAGCAGTCAGAGATAAAATAGCTGTGGGATTTATGTACCAGGATCCGTTTTTGTCACTGTCCAGGAAGAAGCACTTCATGGGACAAACAGCAGTGCCAACAGAGCATGTGTGTGGAACAACATTTCTGCATAACCCAAGAATGCCAGCATGAGGTAACAGCTAACATCTAACCACAACTTCTTGAGGCATCCATTAGTTTTTTCTTGATCTTATACCCTATGCAATTTAACCCTTGTGCCTCCATCTGTACATTTATCTTTTATAAGACAACATAACCTAGCCAAGGACACTGGAGAATGAGGTGACCCAGCTGAGTTACATGGAAATTGAGATTATTAAGTAGCTCTGGAGGTCAGGCTGCAAGTTATGTATAGTTCCTCAGAATTTTGCATTTGGCGTGGGGATGAGGCTTCTTAAATACTATTATTACATTAAAAAATGATATATTTTTCACACCATGAAGGGAAGTAATATTTGGCAGCAGAGTCAGCTTTGCACGAGCACGTAGGTGCCTAAAGCTAGGGGCAGGTTCCTTGTGAAACTGATAAATGGATGGAGTAGCTGTCCTGGATTTCCACTGGGAGCCCTGGCACTGCCAGGTCTTCCATGGGGCTCCAACTGCAGTAAGGACACATCAACCTTCAGGTGGTTTGCCAGCACTTGAGCATAGTCCAGCACACTAAAACTGAATCACTGGTGAAGGCAAGAGGAAGACTTTTCAATTCATCCTAAAGAGGACCTGACCTCCATAAATTTAAAATAGAAATTACAATTAGTTCCAGTCATTATCTTATTTCTTAGTATGGTATGTTGGTGAAAAGACAGACATTGTATATTACCATGTCAGTAATAGATATGAAATATAACTTCAGAGAAAGCTCAAGAGGTGTTTCTTGTCATTCTGATGCATTCAGTCTTACAAAAAATTGATTGTTTACTACTTTTTATAAAATGTGGCTGCTTGTTATGTTTTTTTCAGACATGAGCAAAATGTGGTTTAATTCTTCATCTCCATTCCCCAGCTCTGGGTAAATCTGTGGTTTGAAGTGGAGAGGAGAAAGGCTCCAGGCAGAGCCTGGAGTGGTCATTCATGTGTCTTGTCATGAGCTCCAGGGGACTCAGGCACAGTTTTTGTGAAGGCTCTGACAGCACTGAAACCAGCTGGGATTGCAGAAAAGGATGTACAGAAGGAGCAGAGCTGTGATGAAGAACCTGTTTCTCATGTGGCAAGAGCCCATCACAAACTGTAAAGCTGACCCTGCAGTGATGGACGGCTGTGGAGAGTTCTGAGTACACATGAACATCAGGTCACTGGTGCTTTAATGTGATGTTTTCTGCAACCACATAGCACAAATGCAGAAAGGTATCTGTTTCTATAGGATCAGGTAGGAGACTTCTTCTTGCTTGGAGCAGCTCACAGGCAGTGAAAAGGGCAAGCAATTCCTATCATGGGCAGTGGGGAGAGCTGCCCACCACTCCATTATACCTGCCTGCTGTGAGGCAACTGTCCTGCAGCCAAGGGACACCATGTCCACTGGAATATGTGCTCATCAATGATGCTTTTCCTGATGCAGAAAGCAAATTATTCACACTTAAGCTCCATGGGGAAACTTTCCCAAGAAGAAGGAACACCAGAGGGAAAAAATGAAAATTACATCCTTCCTCTTCCAAAGCAAACAGCCCTCCTCCCAGACCCCTAATTAAAATGCAAAAAGTTTAGTAGACAAGTCAGCAGAAGGCTTAATCATTGTGACTCAACTCATGGAAAGATATCCAGCATTCAGCTGAACAGCAGCAGATTGTTGGCTTCCTTTGAGGAGAGACTACTGTTCATCATTCCCTGGAAAGTGCCGGATGTTTTGACTGCAGGGAATGTAAGCAATGGCCCGTCATCTTTCATTTGTAAGGGAGTCACATTCTGATGAAAGAAAGAGATGAGGACAGTCAGGAGAGCAAGCCTGGGCTCACAGAGCTGTGGTAGAAGTGTGAGCTCATGGACCACCCAGATGCTCTTCCCTTTCAGAGAGGAACATCAGTAAAATCCAAATCTTTTCCAGAAGGCACTTACTGGGTCTGAGCTTGATTATCTCACTCCTCCACAGACAAGTTTGGATGACATTTAGCGATAAAAATTTATCATCTAGTCATAAAAACCTTTATCTTGGTGCTTAGCCTGAGCATCCTCAGCTGCAGGTCTGTCCCATTGATCCAGTACCACAGGGGCACCAAGTGTCTTAATTCTCATTTCAGACTTGTCCTTATATATATGTTTTTAGAAATACATGTGAACTTAACACCAATATTTATTTGTGTATGATCTGTATGGTATAATATGAAGTCCATGAAATGTTATGGAAAAGAAATTAAGGTAACAGGCATATAATTTTTCTTGTGAATTCTTAAAAAAACTCCATGAATGCTTCTGGTCAGGAAAAAATCCAGAAAAACAAATTTAATAGTGCACCTTTTTTCAACATTTGCTAAGCAAATTTAAAAATGAATAGATTTTTAATAGCTTTTCACTTGGAAGTTAGTGTGTTCTAAAAGTTTTTAATCATGTAGAATGTTTTGGTCCAGTGGAAGGAACACTGAGAAGGGAAATATTCTGCAAACAAATGCAATTTGAAATTGTGATCAGGGGCTGAAACCATTTCGCTTTTGTCTCTCTCAGGATGACTGGTGAATTGAGGAGATTAATTACATGGCTTCCACTGTACAACACAGGAGTTCAGGAATCCTGGTACCCTGGATTTGTGACCACAGAAGCCTGTGAATCATGAAAGAACATTTAATCACAGGACTCTGACTACAAATAAAAAAACATCTTTCTGCAAATTTAATGTGAAGATAATTCACAGGAATGTTTATTGGTAGGAAACTTGCATAAAATGTATGGGTACGGTAAAACATCGGTTAAAATACCACCCAGGTAAATCAGTTTCCCAGGCAATATATGGAGATTGCTGCCATATAACTACTCTGAGGCAGCCAGCAAAAAGTCTAGTGCTGCCTGCCAAATAACTAGAGGTTGCTGATGGAAAAAATTAGCCTCAGTATGCTGGCATCTGGAGTCTGTGACTGCCATCCAAAAAGAAAAGAGATTGGTGCTGTGGAATTGTGTAATTTCACTCCAGAAACCTACCATAAGTTTGCTGTGGCTTTGTCATTAAAAAAAAAATTAAAAATTAAAAATGTTCCTTATTTAAAAAGAAGGGTTTGAATGTATAGAAAGCAAGATGTTAGTGGAAAACATACAGTCAACTGGATAAAAAGAATCTCAGTTTCTGTGTGTGTCCCAATAAAAAACAGACATATATGTTTTTCTGTGCATGTGGTGGTTTGTGTTTCAGAGTACTTGTTTCTGTGTCAGCTCTGTGTCCATTTCACAAGGAATTACACACTCAATTTACTTGAGATTCCAATGTATATTACTCGGGGAAAAACCCCTAATTTCTGAATACAGCCTATGTTTTAACAATTATATTCCTTCCTCTCTTCCCTTCCCACTCTCTGCTGTAAATAAATGAACTTTTTTTCTGGGGGTGGGGGGCAGGGGGGTGTGGAGGCTGTCAGTTTCCGGCAGTCACCCCCTCTTGTGATTCTGAGGATGGGAGTATAGCTGAAATAACGACAGTAGAGCAGCAAGTAGAGATAAATTACCAGTTCTTAATCTGAAATCATTCTTATTCATAGGAGAAATTTACAGGAATCATGCCACATTAATACAAATTTTCAGTTACCTGAATTGTCACAGTTTGCTTTACTGCTGATGTCCCAGAGATGACACTGAAATTGCACTGCTTAGATTTCTGCCTGGCACTTTCTTTTGAAGACTTTAGTTGCAGGTGTTTTAAAGTCCTTATCTCCAAATGAGCAATACACATTTCTCACATTTGAAACTTCCTAGAAAGTACATTTAGTAATTTTCACACTCAATTAAAAATCACTGTATTTCTTGTACAAGACTGACTGAAAGATAGTGTAGGTTTAGAACCTCAGGCATTGAGACCAGCTGGTTCTCAGACGGGTATGCTCAGTGCCGAGTTACCTGTTTATAAGAATTCAAGGATTTATCAATGATAGGAAACTGCACAACATGTGGACATAAGATTGTAATTCAGACTTTGCTGGATGTCTTTTCTTCCTACACTGTTATTTTTGTGTGCGTCTGTGACAGTTAATTAACCTCACTTTGTATGAATGGAGCAACAAACAGGTAGTGGTTCATGGTGGGATATCCATGGAATAAGAGAGGTACTGTCTTGTTCTGCCTGTCAGACCCTTTCTATACTACAGGCAAATGTGTAGAAAAAGGGGAGGAGAAATTAATTAGAGAAATTTTTTTGTGAAAATATCTAATGTCAAGAGAGGAGTTCAGAGGTATTTTGTTGGAATGTGCATGCATTTTTGGGGGGATGGTAGACATACTGAAGTCAGTGCTAATTTGCAGAGGCAGTTCTTGTATGCATTATTAATGGTAGATAAGAAACATAAGTGAATAAATATTTGAAATGGTTTTTTAGCTATTTCTGGAAAGCTATTTTCCTTTAAAAATAATTAAGCAGAAACAGAGTATATTCACTAAGAAAAAGGTGAGACAAACCACATTGACCCAAGCACAGCCTTAGGCTGCAAAGCACTTAAGCAGGTACTTAAGGTAGGGCACATACCTATCCGTTTTTCTGAATCATTGCCATGATTACAGGCTGTTTCATTTGCTCTTTGTAGTGTCCTCAGTTCCAGAGATCTTTTTGCTTTCACAAAGGAATCAATGTCATTAATCAGAAGGCAATAATATTCCCACCGCTGGGATTATGAATTACATTTCTATAATAAATGTGAATGCCATTTCCCTCATCTCCTCTTCTTTCAGAGCCCTAAAAGTTTTATTTCAACTTTCAGACTTGCACTGGGGGCTTTGGCTAGGAGTTCGTGCTTCTGGCTCACTTGAGCTAATTTGGCAAGCAATTTTAAAACAACTCCTATTGTACATAGAGCTTCAGGGTTTGAAATATTGTTCAGTCAGCTCTTACTTCATGAACAGTTTGTTTGTTTAGGTGCCCAGGTGAAACACAATCAGGGAACCTGGTGAGCTGTAAGCCTTCCACAGGGAGGAGGAAATGAAGTGGATTTGCTTGCTCCTTGGCAGAGCGTTCCAGCTGTTCAGCTGTTGTGTAAAGGTGTGTCACTTCTCCCGTTCACCTTCCAATAGCATTGCTGCTATATTTTGTGAAAACTCCTGTTCTGAAAACTCCTATGAGATGTGTCCTTGGGCATCCAGTGGAGTGATCATCTAAGTGGGTCTTGTCTGCGGGCCTTGACTTGGCTTAAGCTTGATGAGCTGCCAAGGCCTCGGTAGCACCCGGTATGGGCAGAAGGACTGTGCTCAGCCCTTATCAAGGGACCATCCAGATCCTGGTGCTCCCAGAAGGGTAACATGCCTGCTGAGCATGGGCTGTCAGTGTTCATATTTTGGATTTCAACTTCTAAACTTGATCTGAGCAGGATTCTATGGCTCTCAGGACTTTTTGTAGACTTTCACTTCTTAGAGGTTCCTAAAATTGCCTTGGCCATGGTGGATTTTACAGCACCTATACGGTGATAAAGCTGAGCTGATCAAAAGGACCCTGAGTGATCTTGCTGTTCAGGGTCTCAGCTATTTCGCGCTGGCCATGGTGGGCCCCTATTAGAGACAAGCCTGTAGGCTTCAGGTAGGTTTTGGGATGTGAAAAGTGAGGATGCAGGCAGTGCTCCCCATTGCTTTGGGGAGCCGGACTCTCCAGGTCCGCAAGGAAGAAGAGGAGGAGGAATCCCAAAACTACTGACAGAAATCCCAGCAATAAAAAATTTACCTTCAGCAAGGAATTAATAGAAAGTATAAGCATGAGAGGAGAAAAAGCAAAGGAAATAAAAAAACCCCAGAGTGTTTGTTTCCAAATTCTTCCTGAAGCAAGACATACTGAATCCTGAGGACAGAGCAAGAAAGTAGATTGAGTTTATATAAAGCTGCTTGTGGAAACCTCCCTGGTAACAAATTGAGCTAATAAAAACCAAATATCAATGAGAATTCTAATATTCATCTTTAAAATCACTGAACAGTAAATTACACATCATCTTCACATCATCTTCAGTCTTCTGGCAAAAGCTGCAGAAATGGAAACTCTTACACACAAATAAAAAAATGGGTTTGTTTAATTCTGCAGTAAGAGCAAATCTCTGGACAAGCTGCATTTTCCAAATAAGGCCTTTTTTGTCACCTGAGTGGAAGAATGCCTTATTCAATGTAACCTACAAAGCATTAATCAGTCTTGATGGTAAATTAAAACTGGTAAATTCCTGTCTACCTTGCCCCAAAGTAAAGAGCTGAGTGCATTTCCTAGGAAAATCTGAAAGAATTTTTCAGACATTCTTTACCATATTCTGCAATCTTAGAATTAATCCAAATGAACTGTGTGCATTTGGTGATCACCCTCTGCCAGGGGCTTTTATGTGTTCTCAGCCAGGGGCTGGGTCATGTCATAGTGTCGCAAGAGACTGCCCAGCCAAGTGAAGACTGAGCTCTTGCTGCCATCTCCTAAAACCTGAGCAGGAGAGAGAGGAGAATTCTGCTATCCCAAGAGGAGGAGAGGAATGCACCTGGCTTTTGGAGAGGCCCAAACATTGAGTCCATTTTCTGCCAATGAGCCAAAGCCATGCCATTTTATGTCTAATCATTCAGGCTGGCTTTTCACCTTAAAACCTCACTCCGAAGAATATTCTCTAGAGGTAAGAGTAATTTCAAAGTAGACAATACTTAATTTCCCATTTTTCCTGTATCAGAAGGCAGCAGCAAAGCCAAGAGAATGCAGCTGTTGGAGCAGTTTCTGCTCAATGTGGGAGGCTGCAGAATCAGGCCCTTAATGGGCAATGCTCTTCCTTGTGTGGACATTGTTGGGATACAAGTCTTTTATGTCACGTTTATCTCTGTCATGATGTTTTGTCTATGGTACTCCACCTTACAGGTGCTCTGGTTTTCCCAGTGCTTCATGTGTTGGTGATGGCAAAGTCTCCACTGTCTAAACTAGGCTTGGACAAAATACTGGTGCCTTTTTGGGCAGCTACTCATAAGGACATTTACATAACTCATTGTTTTTATTGATTGGGAATAAAGCAGTATGATATCTGATATTTTATGAAGCAATACACAGTCACTCTTGACATAAAAAGCAGCAAAATGGGGTTGCAAAACCCTCAAAAGCTATTTTAGTTATTCTTTATGCCAAAGAATTGGTTTAAAGTGACTGGCATAAAAAGTTATATTGATGATTATTTGACTTTTCTGCACTTTCCCCTTTGGTAAGCTCTGGTGAAACAATATGAAAAGCCTGATTTTGGTAGCATTTAATTGTGGATATCTGCACAGACATTTTAAAGTTTCAGTGATAAGTTAGAAACCTTTCTTTTAAATATGCCACTACAATTTCCCATTATATTGTTGCAGTGGACTGAACATAGCAGCAAACCAAATCCTAAATCTATAAAGGCAGTAAATTAAATGTGGCTCCAGTGGTTTTGGAGCTTGACCAACAAGTTATCTTTATTAATGCTTTCAGGGAGAAGGTCTCATTTTATTACATTATTTTCTTAATGATAAAGGCAGTCATGGAATCTCAGCAGAACACACCAAAGGATTCTTAGTTTCCTGGCAGTTGGGTCAAATTTTTGTCTGTGTATGCTTGGTAGAGAGTTAAGACTTGGCAGTGTCCAATTCACTGATTTTTGTCTTGAAAAGCACAGTCTTTTGCTGCTTCTCTGTAGTTGCTAGTTGACATTTTCTTGGCTTTAAATGAAATTTTGACACATAAATCCCACATGTCAAATGATATTGTAAAACAAGCATCCAAGTGTCAGCACATAGCCCAATAGTCTAGGGAGTAGAGAATAGTATAAGGAACACCTTTATGTAGTCTTTCATCTGGATCCAGCCATCTGCAAGTAATTTGAAACCAGTCTCAAATGAAGCTAGGTTGTTTGGTCTGTTAAGGCACACAAAGCCAAAGCAGAATTTTGGAGTCTTCATGGCTTTTATTGACTTGCTAATAAGTAGATAAAGCCTTTATTTTCCAAAGCCATACTTTTCTCAGATAGCCCATTCCAAAGAAAGCCTAATTGAAATTACAGAAGTCTTTTGCAGAATGCCACAAATTCAATTTTTAAGTAGCCTGCTGATATTGAAAGACTTCCTGATGAGTCTTTCACTTGCAAAGCAGGACTGGTGTGTTGCCCACTGATGAACTGTTTTGTTGGACTTGGGGAGACATTAATGGTACCAGGTCCCTACAAAACTGCACCAACAAAGGAGTGTGGACTTACATCATGATGGGCTGGCCCCAAGATTCACCACTAAAATGCTACAGCAAGCCTCATTTAGCTGCCAGCTGCAGTGTGTACTTTGCCATACATATTTTTTCCTATGTAGTACCATTGGAAAAACAGAATTCATTCAAGCCATGATCCAACAGGGTTTGTTTTGGTTTTTTTTTTTCAAGGGCTTTCAACTGTGACAAGCTGGTATTTAGTAGAAATAAGCTCCACATTCAAATGGTATATTAGATATGAAGACAATTATGAATTTCAGATGGCACAAAAAGACAGACCTTGAAAACAGATATCTGTGTTCTGAAGACAAAGTGGGTTTGGTTGGTTTTCAGCATTTCAGCTCTGCATGGTATTTCTGCACTTGGAAATGTGTCAGAACATAATAGCTAGGGTGTGGAGGTAGCTAGGCCCTTCACATGTAGTTTAAATGGGTGTTTGTACTTCAGCAAGTTCCTGAGATGCCTTCAATTTGTGCTAATTGTTTATAGGGAAAAAAAATAGTCACTCAAAGCCTACATATATGGTGAAGCAAAATGAAGTATTCCAATTTTGACAAGCAAGCTCTGATGGTACAAGGCTGGAATGGAAAGAAACTGTTTTGTGAGCTACTCAAAATACTAAGGCTTATAGACATCTCAATCCTATTTGGTTGCATTCTTGTCTGTTTATGGTGCTGTCTTGTGGTTCAGTGTGTGTGTGAGCAAGTGGGGAATCAAATATTGCAGTCAGAGGTGGTTCCATTGTGTCCCTACAGTCCTTGGCCTTGCATCCCTTTGGTATCCTCCAACTCCCGGGTGAGGGTGACACCAGCACTACCCCTGCCTAGGACTTCTGAGGGGAGTGCAGTCCTGGGGTGTAATACAGCTTGTCAACTCATCCCAGAAACACAGTGCGATGGAAATAGATACCATCCACTCATCACTGCAGCATTTCTGCCACCAGGTGCTTTGGGGGAGGTGGACACAGCCTGAGTGCATAATGCTCCTCTTACAGTGAAACATGCAGCTGTGATTCCTCAGCAACTGCAAAACCTGTTGAAGGAAGCTGACAAGCACAGTGGGGCTAGAGGGTAGGAGTGTTGAGTACATTGACAAAAGCCAGTTTTAAAATGGAAAAACTGCGTAAATTTCTCTTTTATTTCCAGCCTGAATAGAGGTAGCAGGCCAGCCCAGCTCCCTGAGTGGCCTGGCCAGGCAGGGTGGGCTTTGCTGCAGAGGCGGGCTCTTTTCAGGGAGCCTGCCAGGCCTTGTCCCAACAGATCCAGGCCCTGCTGTGATACAGCACTGGCTGAGCTGGATCCCTCTCCCCCCAGCAGGGCCAGACCGGACTGTGGCTTGGCTGGAATGCTGCCACTGCTGAGTTTCACCAGAAACCAGGGGGAGAGGAAGCCACCAACCCATGGCATGCTCTAGCCTGTGAACAGCTCCTGGCCACAGGGATCACATGACCATCTGCAGGCTTTGGGCCAGATATTAACTCTTTTAGTGAACCAGTGAGACTTGCAGACCTTCCGTCCTCTCTTGAGTGAGAGAAAAGGACAGAGTGAAGACATGTAGGGAAACAGCATGAAGACACCAAGGTCAGTAAAGAAAGACTGAGGTCCCAGATGGGAGGAGAATGAAGACATGCCATAGTCTTCGGCTGAAATTCTCTTGTAAGCTGTGGTGATGGACTATGACACACTGAATATCCCTATAAATCATTAAAAAAGCATGGGGGGATGGAATGTTCACATTGCGTGAGCACAGGCATCCATGCTAAACAAGCAGATGTTGAAGTAGCTGTGATCCTATGAGAAATTTGAACACAAGAGAGAGAAGAGTGATGAAGCCTCTTTGCCTCCAGAGAAAGAAGATCTCTTTTCCCCAGAGATAAAGATGATCTCAGAGATATGTAAAGAGAACCTTTACTTTTGAACAGCTCATCCTTAAAATAGTACCCCATAAGCTGACATGCCCCATGAATGCCGCTCTGGGAAGCCTGGAAGAGATGGGAGAGACTTCACAACTGCAGATTCCTGAGTGGCTGCTATTCATGGAAATTAAAAGCCACAGGAAAACTGTTTTCTTGCAGAGAAGTCTACATAGCATGACAAGAGAAACTCCTCTTCCTAAGTGAACTGAAGAAAGACTATTTTAGAGGTGATAAACTGACTGAATTGTTTATGTAAGTTTCAGTGGGAAAGACAAGGGGGGGCTGGGGAGGGAAAAGTGGTCCGAAGGAAGGTTTTATTCTGATTCTTCTTATTATTTTAGTTCTATTAATAAAGATTTTCTTTATACCCTTTAAAGTTTGAGCCTGTTTTGCCTTCCTCCTAATCCTATCTCACGGCAGGAAATGAGTAAATAATTCTAGAGGGTCCCCTGGTGACTTGGCCAGCACTAAACTCACAACATAAATTGGTGTATTGACCAGGAAATCTCAAATTCCTACATGAAATTGATGTTTCTGCCTGCTTTCAAACTGAAACCACCACAAAGATGTACACTGGTAACACACCAAGACAATATGGAGATAGAAATATCTCTCTCCTATGTCGTGGAACTGTTTGAGACAACAGACAGGGACTGTTACAACAGCATGTTCCCTGACACTACTTGATTTACATCTCTAGGTTTAACTTATGGGAGGCAGGTTTGTTATCCCTGCCAAAACTTGGCTATTGTTGTTGGATTATATTCTAGTCATCGTTTTTTATCTGGTGCCTGGCTTTATCAGGGTCTGTTCTGCTATCTGGTTTGTGAAACATGAAAAGGTATTTAGCTGACTCAAAATTAATAGTGGCTTTGCTTTCCCCATGCCTTGTACAGCCAATACCTTGCTTCACTAACATGTGTTCCAGTACAGTACACAATTTCTCTCTTTATTCAACTGTGCAGCATAGAAATACAATATAGCAGAAATTCATATGAGAACTCATGAAGAAATTTTTAATGAGCTGTTTTCCTTAGCATCTAATAGCTTAGTAAAAATAGTTGTCCAGAAGTGTGCTCATTGTAGCTTCTCTAAAATCCATGCAGCTCCTCTTAGGGAATATTTTTATTCACACTTACTTGTTTCAAGCTCCTGCAGTGTTTTCATGAATCATGAATTATGAATTTAAGACTCAACTTTAGCATACTTGAAGCTGAGTTTACTGATGGACACTGCTATTACAAAATCATGCAGAAAATTTACAGGACCAAGTATATGATTTGGAATTTGAGACATGTAGAGTTCAACCCATTTTTTGAGAATGACATAATATCACTGAAAATGAATGCAATCAACTTTATGTACTGATCTCATTCAACAGCTAGCAAATTTGAAAGTGTGCTTTCAGAGATAAACTCCACACTTTTCCAGTGAGTGTATATGGATTTATTCCAACACACTCAGTTTGTCCAGTTCACAAGGCTTCAGCAGAAACTGGGTTTATTTCATACCTACAGGCAGCCAGCAAAGCATACTGACACACTTACATAGTTTATTGATCTTGGCCATTAACAACAGCATCACAAATCCAGTGATGCAAATGACATTTTGTGGAGTTTAAAAATTCTATGGTTCTATGTTTTTAGAGCAATATGCTTAAGACAAAGGAGAAAGGGCTAGCAGAAAGGTATGCTTCTGAAAGAACTGCAATTGTATTAGGTCAACACAATCAACAGTTTTATGGAGTTTAACTAGCTTCACTCATTTTGTAATTAGAATTTTCTTCAGCACAGCAGACAGAATGTGGCATTTGTGGCCTCCTTTAGACTTTGGTTTGTTTTCATTAGTGTTGATACAGAACAGGAAAATAGCACTATGTCAAGACATAGGCTTATGTAACAAATTTTACATTCCATGCTTTTTCATACTCAGGGAGCAACTGTGTAACCTATATATTGGCAGGATACAGATGATATAGGGTGATTGTTTTACACAAGTTTGTCTTCTTTGTATTTCACAGAAATGTGTAGCTAGCAGCCTGGTATGCTTTCAAGAAATTATTAATCACCAGAGTCTTTCCTTATTCAGAAAAACATGTCCCTGAGTTGTGCACCATCTCAACAAAGAATTTTCTCATGCTGCCATGTAAACAATCACTGAGTTCAAACATATTTTTGCTTATATACATCTGATGAGGGTTGAATTATTTTTCCTTTCCTCTTTGCCCGTGGAATTTTTTTCCCATTGACATGCTAAGAAGCACTGCTGGCTAGATCCTTCATACAGAGGGGGAGGGGGAACCTCCCTGGTTTTTGGGATTTTCTCTCAGAAGTGGGGGAACACCTCGAGATTAGAGGCAGGTAAAGGAGAGTGGAGGGCAGTTGGTCACTCTCACTCACTCTTGGCTTCAGAGGAGGAAGGTCGCTGTTACCACTGCCATCCCAACACTGGGAGCTGCCTCTTCTGCTGTTGCAGCTCGGGTCTGCTAGGACATCCTCCTGCTTTCAGCTTTCTGTTTCCAAGCATCCTGTCTCTCTCCTCCACCCCTTCCCTGCCATCACTCCAGCACCCCTGCAGCCATGTGGGGATCATCGTACCTACCCTGCCCATCACGAGCCTGCCAGCGCTCTCTGCCAGCTATGACGGTCATACACCAAAAGGGAAAATACCAGCAGCTAAGAGGACTGGTACTGGGTAACTATTCTGCTTGTTGTTAATTCCATAGTTGTTGTTTTGTTTGCCTTGTTATATATACTGTAAAGAACTGTAATTCCTATCGCCATATCTTTGCCTGAGACCCCCTTAATTTCAAAATTATACTGATTCAGATTGAGAGGATTTACTTTGTTCATTTCAAGAGAGGGCCTTGCTTTCCTTAGTAGACACCTGTCTTTCAAACTGGGATGACATATGCCCATAATAAAGAAATTCTGAGATGATTCTGTACTTTGGAGAAAATTCCTACCATTTATTTTTCTTATATATACCACTAGCATTGTGTACTGTGTATATATGTGTATAATTTACCAGGTGTATGAGCACATCAGCCACAAGCAGAATATTAATCTATCTCACCAGCTGGAAGAATTCAGCTCAACAGCAATCACGACAGTTTCAAAGAGTTTTAAATATCTTGTGGTTACAGCAATGTTTCTTCCCCAGTTTTTTTTTTTTCCAATCACCACCACATGTGCTTTAAAATGCAGATTAAAATTTAATACTCGACCGGGGACACATTTGAGGTGCACATGTGGTTCTGCATGCAGGGTAAAATCCAAAGATGAAGTATGTATTTCTCTTCCAGACTTACACCCAAACAGGTGAAAGTGTGAGATGGTCAGTTACTATCCAAGATCTAGAAGGTAAATTAGGAAGACTTGATTTAAAAAGGCTTGAGTGTTTGGCTCTTTGTGGTGCTTTGCTATAGGATTTTTCCTAGCTTGCTGCTCTGTGTCTTTCATGACTTTTTTGCTGTTATGCCTTTGCATGAGAACAAAATAAAAAATGCTGGATTTGTGTGTCTTGTGAGGAAATGCTTTCACTGATCTGCCACATCTACATAAAACATATATGCTATTCTCAGGATCTGCCTGAAATAATAAAGGAACTTTCTTTAATATTCCTGAAGGCCCCGTGCTAAAAAGATATTTTTACTGTTAACACCGTAACTAAATAAAAAAATAAAAAGATAATAGCTTAATTGATAACATTTGCACATTAACATGATTTCTATTAAGTGCACTGATGCTAGTAACAAGAGGCTTAGAAACATTTGAAACTTAGTCTTTAATTCAGTCTGCTATCTTTCCTTTAAAATGTCCTTGTTTTCTCACTGCTCCCATATCTAGTTGTTCACCATGGGAATTTTCAGTTTTATGCAGACAAGGGTCCTTATTGTCCACTCTAAAATGGCAAATTTTCTGTCTTTCTGTTGGAATCTAAAATGGCACCTGAGTTTTTTAGCTGTATTTTGCCTATAAAGCTGAGAATGTGTAGAGGAATAATGCATAATAATATAGCTGGGTCCTAAAATGTTAGGACATTGAGCATGATTGGACACTGGCATAATCTTCATACATATCACTCACTCATAAAAACTGTGGTAGGGAGGACCAAACTTCAGCTCCAATGTGGGAAAAAAATGTTTATGAAGAATTTGATCCTAATTTCTATCCAAATTTAAACCTGTAACTCTGAACATCCACCTTCATCTGGATCCTAATTTCATGTATAGTTCCCCTAATTCTCCAGACATCCAAATGTGCTTCTAAGAGGACAAATGTGTTTCCTTCTGGGAAGTCTGCACCAGCAGTGCATGAGTTTGCTCTCAGGACACTAAGGCTGGAAGGCACAGCTGGAAGAGGATTTCAAGATCCACCCCTGTGGACTGGGACAAGGTCAGTTGCTCTTCCTTCATTCTTGAGAAAAGCCTGATTTGGTCCTGGCTATAGAGACCCCAAACACAGCTTGCTGTTGTGCTCTGTCCTATCAAAAGGTCTTCATAGTGTCCAATCTGAATGTTTTTTTGGCAAGCTGAGATCTCTACACTTTGTCCTACTCCCAGAGACACAGTGAAAAATGTGTTGTTTCTCCATGCTGCATGACAGGATAGTTGCTTTCCCCTTTCTTGGTTTTTGTATCTTAAAGGTGCTCTGAGTGACTTCATAGGTCACTTTTTTGAGATCATTCTTGCTGATGTCTCCTTTGCAGTTTCTCGTGTGTGTGTGTATTTTATGCAGTGACTATCAAATAGAAAATGTGGCTATCTAAAAAGTTTCTTTTGGCACCTGTGGATGGTCCAAGTTGTGGAGACTTCCACATGAGCCAAGATTTCTCCACAGCTGCTTGGGCCCTTCTGTCCTGTATGGAGTGCCCGTGGCAAGAAATCAATGAATGAACTGAGGTTGCAGCAGCTAATATGGAGAAAGGGAAAATATGTGAATGTCCTCTGACAATTACAAAAACAGACAATGAAAGAATATGTTACAGGAAGAACAGTTATGGTGATGTACTGGGGGGGGTGGGGGGTGGTGGTGGAGAAAACAACAACAAAAACACATCCAACAACAATAACAACAAAAAACCTAAAACAAACGCATATTTAATTCTCCTGGCAGTCAATCACCCTTGCAAAAATTTATTCCACTCTGCTCAGGGAAGGCCTCAGGCAAGGTCAGCAGCACCCAGAAAGCCAAAAATGATGTATTTGAGAGTTGATCACACTGCAATTTGCAGCTGTTTTGGCAGAGATGTTTGCCTTTCTGGCAGTGGTGGCAAGATTCCTTCGTGCTCAGCCACAGGGTAGTGGGAGTCTGGCAGATGAAATGTCAGCTCCAGGCCATGTTCCTGGGGCTGTCACAGGCCCCTGGGCTCCTGCCACTCTTCATTGAGGAGAAAACCCACTCTCCTGCCCTTTCCTGCATTCCTCGGAGGTTGCCACCCCACATGGAAGTGTGGGCAAGGATCCCTGGCCATTGTGTCCTCTGGGTGCAATAAACTGTGGTGTCCAGGAATAAGAGGGAGCAACCAAAAACAAAAGCAGTCAGCAGAGAGGATGCCAGCAGGTGGTGCTCCTGCCCATGCTGCCTCACTCTTCATCTTGTCAAGGTTATTACTGAAAGTTATCTTGTTTGGAGGAGCAGCTTGCATCCTCCATCCTCTAGTTTGGAGTGTGGAGTTATTTGCACCATATGATTTAGAGGATGGAGTCAATTGGTGAGTACAGGATGAATTTTGTATATCAGCTATTAAATGCTGTCAGTGGTTAATGACCTGTAGAATAGAAGCAGACCTATAAGGACTATGATAAATATGATGGACAAAACAACAATTTGAAGAAATCACAACGTTCTTATGGCAATACTGAGGACAGACAAGAAACAAAATTAATTCTTAAAAAATAAACATACCCTGATTCATTCTAGCTCAAAGGAGGCATCAGGATGTCCCGTGTATTCTTCTGCCTTTAAGCGGAGAGTAAAAATGTTCCCCACAACAGGGAAGCTGTACAATAATGAAACATACACTGTAAGTTAACAAAGTCATCTTATCTCCCTTGATTTATGTCTAATATGGCTTGATGTTAGCCTTGTGGCAGGAGTGCAGTATTGATCCAATGGCCTCTAGTGTCTGTTTTAAAGTCAAATTACAGTAATTTCACGATTATAAGCTGCACCTTTTCCATTGAAGAATCCAGCCTACCCCAGTGGTGCGGCTTATATTCAGGTGCGGCTTATCTATGGACAAATCCCAGTGAAATGCCAACCCAGAAGTGAAAGCCGGCCGGGGAGGGTGCCTGGGGCTGCCTTTAAAGGCTTGGCTGGTCTATGAAAACTGTTTGCAACTTGAGCACCTGACACCAAACCCGGCTGGCAGCGATTCTGTTACTAATTTGTTACTTTGTTACACATGGATCCTCGCTTTAAAATTTTTTTTTAAAAAAGTGTGGCTTATATTCGGGTGCGGCTTATATATGGACAAATCCTGTGGTCTACCTGGCTACCGGGAGGTGCGGCTTATAATCAGGTGCGGCTTATAATTGTGAAATTACTGTAGTCAATGTTTAGTGATGTAAGTAAAGGAAACAAAAAGAAATTGCAAGTTGAACTCCATTTCTCATTAAAAAAATTTAGCTATATTGTTTTTTTAAAAATTTTGATCATAATAAGTTATATCAGTAATTGCCTGTTTGGTTGGGTTTTTTTGAAAAAGCTTTGAAAATCAAAGTCACATCCAGTAGTCTATATAGTGATCCAGTCTAGTCAACAAGTCTTTTCAGCATGCAAAGGTAACAGACAATGCCCAGACACAATTTGTGCATCTTTCCTTCTGACACTGCTTGAATTTTACACTGCTCTATACTATTTACTTTAGCTGGATTGGCTCAGTAGTGTTTAATCCATTCTCTTAAAACCAAAAAGAAAGATGAGGGAAAACTGGTTTTACTCAACCTGTTTCAGCTTTTGGCTTTTGGGATGCAGTGCCAGTTTCATGCTTTGCGCCCCCTCTGTACCACACACACCCACATGGAGGATTTAAGTAAGATTTGATACTGGTCTCACAGTAGTCCAAAGAGAAAATTGAGCTGCATACCTTATGATGCTCAGTGACCCTATGTGTAGGGGTGGGACTGGTTCAAGATTTTGGTATTTTTAGAGATCTTGGTATTTTTAGAGATCTGTTTTAGCCTTATCAATTCTTTGATTCTGTAAGATGCCGGATATTGTTCCCCAGATCACTGTAGGTTTGGAGACAGATATATGCTTTGACCTGCAACAAAGCTATATACATCAATAAGTCCAGAGTCTTTCAGAGATGAAGTGAGTTGAGTGAGTTGCCCATGTGAAATGGGCAGTGCAGGTGGTATAGAGGCTTTGTGGGTTCCATCTTTCAGCAAGAGAGCATTAGTTTGCCATACTCAGCCTTTCACTTTCCCACTGTTAAATCCATTACCTGCACAGTCAGGGCTTTGATTGAAATGAAAAAATATTCCTATGTCATGTCTGCCTCCCTTTATCTCTCTGTCTCACTGCTCTTGCTTATTTGTAGAGATCAATGCGGGTGATATTTAGAAATTGCTTACACTCCCTAATCTCTTGAGTGTGTTTTAAGTGGTGCTGCTATACCTCTGCAATGCTTAGTTTACATTTTCCTCCTAGCTTCTCACACATCATTTACAATGCTATTTTGATATATATATCAAGTAGACTCATAAGGCACGCAACATAATCTTCTGGGGATGTCCCTCTAGATGGAGAAGCAGTAATTTAGTGTTATACAGGAAAGGATCAGCATATACAACTTGAACCTGCATGACTTCCATCAATAACCTTTTATCCTCCACTAGTTACGTGAAAAGAGTAGCTCAGCCAAGGAAGTGACAGGACATCACAGTTCATATGCTTGTGCTTTGGGCTGCCTGAAACACCTCATCCTATGGCAAAGATCATATTAAAGATCATATGATCACAGAATGGTTTGGGCTGGAAGGGGCCTTAAACACTGTCTGGTTCCAACTCACCTGCCAAGGGGAGGGACACCTTCTGCTAGACCACATAGCTCAAAGTCCTGTCCAACCTGTCTATGAACTCTCCACTTATAACTTCTCTGGACAACCTGTCTCTCACCACCCTAACAGTAAAGAATTTCTTCCTAATCTCTATTCTAAACCCACTCTCTTTCAGTTTAAGGATATTATCTCTTCTAAAAGCAATGCTGTTTTAGAACAAAAGCATCAAAAATTTTATCCTGAAATTGCCAAAAGAAAATTATCTGAATGTACATCATTCCCTTCCTCCTATACTCTCTATTTTGGACAAATGACCCAGGAAATCACATCACATTTGCTATTGGTTCTATCACTTAAAATTTTGCTGCACTCAACCAATTTCTCAGCTAGACACAAGTGGTTTCATGTTCAGCATCAAAGCATTTTCTGAAACTGCTCCTGCAGATTTTCATTTTTATTTATTATTGCATTAGCACTGGTCCATTTCGAGTCCTTGTCTGGCTATGTAATAAAAACAATATTTGTCTCTGAAGATTCATAATTTTCAGCATCTCTAAGGGATTTTGATGCATTAAATAATTTGGTTCTGCTGCTCTATTTGAGTTAACTAGTTAGTTGATTATTTGAGCAACGTACATAAAAACTTGGATACTGTTAAAAAGACAGCAGACACGACTCCTGATGAACCACCCCATATTGACCAGATTTAGATCTCCTCCTTTTCATTCTATCTCCCATCTAGAGTAGTCACATGAAAGACCAAATGAATGAGCTATAAGAAATTCACAGAACACAAGATTACTATAAGTAATAAATCTCCTGCAGTAAAGGAATTTGTACAGAAATAATAACAGTATCAGATGCTAAGACGAAGTAAAAACAGCTGTGTAATATAAAAGAAAAACTTTATCCTCATCTCACTGGTGAAAACTAATTCAAGCATAATACATTACACAAATCATACACTTAGAAGTTATTTACTTAAAAACAGATGGAGAGTGTTCCTACTGTGATAATGTGGTTTTAGCAAAGTATGTCTTTCACAGAGTTGCCATCTTTCTACAAACAGCAGAGTTTATTCTGCTGTCATGAGGAGTGTAAATCCCCAACAACCTCCTTGTCTTCCCTGGGGGTTCAGTACAAGGTGGAGCAGAGCCTGCTTTTGTTGTTGCAAGTTTCATAACCTACAGAAATGTTAAGGTCCACAGGCAAGCAGTTTTTGCATACTCCCCAGTTTTTGGGGGCCAGTGCAGCATATGCTGGCAGTTCTCACAGCACACAGAATGCCGCTAACGGGCACGAGCTCTTCCAAGCATTACTCCATTTTGCTATTAATTAGCCCATTTTATGTGTTTGTCCATTCATTACTTACCCCCAGTATGATAAAGTGTCAGCCCAAAAGTTCTTTTGTGGGCAGATAGGTGGGACCACATACTTCTTCCATGTTATTTTCTGCTCCAGAGTATATCACAGCTTTTTTTGGCTGGGCTTTTCCCAGTGGGTATAGGACATAGCCCTGCTTCCTTCCCTGCCTGCTGAAGCTGAACACTCAGTTCTGTTCCTATAAGCCTGGGATGCACATCCCACAGCAGCTTTCAAGTTCTTCTCCTGCTTATTCTTCCTTTTAAAAATCAAAAATTTTATCACTGTGATTTCTACAATAGTTCATGGTTCTTCTCCCACCAAACACTCCCCCACAGCAGCTAATGCCACAGCTCCCATGCTGCTGCTTCAGCTACCATCAATACCTGCTGCATGTTGTAAACGTCATTATTCCTCTTAAAATAACAACCTTAATTTCTTCCAAAGGATGGAAGTATACGCTGTCTCTTTAAAAATTTATCATGAAAATGTCCATAATTATGGACATTTAATGAATGCCTGTAAAATATGAATCAAGTTTCTGTATACCTTAATCAAATTCTTGAGGGTTTCTTGGGGACGCACTGCAGCTGTGTAATATGAAGTTTGTTCCAGTACTGATTAAAAATATTTTTGTGCTTCATTCATTTTCACCAGTGAAAACCCCAAGGCATTTTCTGCAGACTGAAGGTGCTGTTATTCAGGGTGACAGTGATGGGTCACAGAGATGATTTGGAGAACTAACTGGCAGATTGTAAACTAGCAGATCTCCAAACTGGCTGTCTTGAAAACTTCGGAATATAATGTGTCTGTCTTTTTCATTCCCTATTTTTATTCCACAGGGGAACAGGCAGGACTGAGTTTGCACAAGCTATAGAGGTTTTCTGTAAAAGCAATAAGGTGATGGGATGTCATAAATTTTAATATGTTCTTTTTTCATGAACAATAGGATTGCTGTGTGTGCTTTTCCCCCTTTCTCTAATTGCTTTCCTCAACAGTAGCAATTGCATGCTCTATCAGGTTGGTGTAGGACAGCCGGGCCGTTCTCCCAGTTCTCCTAGACTGTTCACTTTCTTCCCAGTCTGAACATCTCCACCCAGTCTCAAACTTTCCATCGGGGCACATAATCTGTTTGCATTCTTATGTCTTCCCTGGTCTTCCCTGGGACTAAATCTCTTTGTGAATCCCCTTAGCAGCATAGGGCCTCCCAAGGTTCAAGATAGTTATAACAGCATATTTTCAATGTAAGGTTCTTCAGTCAGGAAACTCTGGCTAGCATTGGGTTTTAATTACTGGTTTGAGAAAGGTGTCCTCATCAGATGAACAATGAACAGTTGTATGAGCCCTTCAGCTCCAGATAAACTTAATAAGCCTAAAACCAAATCAAATTTCTGTCAAAAGTCCTGCAATCTAAAAGAAACAAAAGCCATCTCAATCCTCAAACAAGTCTGACCCTGAGGCTCTGGGCTTTGTCCTGTGGTCCTATGCATGTGATCCCCAGGTGGGTGAGGTGGAGGGAGCTGATGCGTCCTGGGGCTGCTGAGGGCTGCTGATGCCTGTCACCCATGGCCAAGTTCCTAAGTATAGGGGCTGGTGACAGCTCCAGAGCAACTCCCATGATCACAGTGCAATTATAGACAACATGGCCTGTAGGAGAGTGTAGGTGACAGCAGTGGGCTGGACAGTCGGGACAGACAGAGAGATCTCTACAGCCAGGTCTTGGAACTTGTGTTTGTTGCAAAAGGGCGTGGGTAAAGAGCACCCTGCCAGGAGCTGCCAGCCGCAGCTCAGAGCAGGGCAGAAAGAGAGTAGGTGTAGTAGAATTTTAGAGGGCTAAGGGTTGTAAGAGGTAAGAGGGTGGTAAGGGAGGGAAGTAAGAGGTGAGAACAGGAAGTAAGAGCATGAGGTTCCCGTTAAAATACAATAAATCTTATGTGTTGAATATTCTAATTTCCACTAACCAATCTAAAACAAGATACAAATCCTATAACATTTACATACAGCCTGTAAGAATCATGACATTACCATACTGTGTCACACTTTAAACTCTACAAACTACTCTTTGGGCCCCTTCTGCCAAGCTAGTAGGGTCTTCTCCAACCTTTGGACTTGCTTGCCAGCAGAAGCAATTGTTCAATCACGGGGGGGATTACAGTAATTTCATGCGTATGACGTGCACCTTTTTGACTGAAGTTTCAAGCCTAATCCGGAAGTGCACCTTATAACCTGGTGTGCCTTATATATGGACAAAGTTTGGAAAACTGCCAACCCGAAAGTGCAAGCCGCGGGCAGAGCTCATGAATCGAGCACCTGCCAGTAAAACCCGCGATGGTGTGATTGTTACTAATTGGTTACTTTGTTGCGCGGTGGGGGGAGCGGAGCCCGTGGGTGCTGGAGGGGGAGTGGGAGCAGGCAGGGAGAACAGGCAGAGCGAAGACAGCAGGGAGAGCAGGCGGAGCGGAGCCAGTGCACGTGGCAGGCGGAGTGGAGCCTGCGAGAGTAGGTGGGTGTGGTAGGGGGAGTGGAGCTCGCGAATTGAGCACCTGCCAGTAAAACCCACGATTGCGTGATTGTTACTAATTGATTAATTTGTTGCGTGAGGATCCTCGCTGTGAATGAAAGTGCGCCTTATATGCCGGTGCACCTTACATATGGACAAAGTATGGGGACTTGCTGAGCACCCAGAAGTGCACCTTATAGGTGTGAAATTACTGTGCTTTCGGCCGGCCATCCTATTGTCTTCTAGTTATTTAGTAACTAAGGTTTGGTATCTCAAAGATGGGTTTAATTTCAATCTCGCTTATAGTTTCCATATTCTCAGAATCTTTTGCTAGGCAATCATATTTGTAAGGTTTTCCTGATTCATCCTTCCCAACAATGGCCCTAGTGCCTTCTGGTTGCTCTCAGGTGTGACTGATCTGGTATCCTGAAGCCTTGGCTCCCCAACCACATCAATACATCGTTCCCAAAATGACACTGATATTCACTGTCAGTGGAAGGTAGTTCTTTATTCGCAACATATTTTCCAGTGCTCACTTCAATACAGTTTTAAATTATTCAATCAATTAGGCTTCCCCCCACCATTTCCCTGGGGTGGATATGCCACAGACTAGTAGACTAGTATGGTAAATGTAGCAGAGTTTAGAATGGAACTAATAAAGGGGCCTGACATCTTAGGCCTTATCCAGCATAAACCATGGGAGAGACAGGCACAGGATAAGTACTCCCTGGGGTAGAAGTGACCAAGAAACATGTTGCGAAACTTTGGAATGATTACCAAGTAACTGATGTCATGAAGAATGTATAACAATGGGAAATTGTTACCAAACCCAAAATCCTATATAAGAGCCCTACAATTACATCCTATATAAACGCTTTGTATCTTCAATAAATTTGGCTTCTGATCACAACCCAGAATGCTCTCCTCCTCTCCACTGCCGATAATTGGTAGCCTTGTGTGAGGAGCAAAGAACATCCTATCTGTGCTGCAGCTGGTGAGCCCCTTGGGACTGGAAGTGCTGGTGAAAGAACCAAGAGCGGGCCCGGAACAATCCTTCCATGGAGAAGGAGGTGAGTCAAGGGGAATGTGGAACAAAATATGGTAAAAGAAGAGAGAGGCATTTTTGAACTAATGCTTGCCTTGCTTGAGAAACAAGGCAAATCCTTGCCAAATCTGGACTTTGTTACGGCTTGGAAAGCAAAACCAGTGAGAGACTAAGTCAGAAATGCAGTTTAATAAGAAAACAAAAGAGAAAAATAAAATACATGCAATAGTACAAAAGAAAAACCACTGTCAGAGTCAGAATACAACCTGACACCCCACCAGATAGCGTGGTGGTAGCAGTCTCGTCAAATGGTGGCTGCAGCAACAGATGTGGTTCAGTTGCAGCAGTGGTCCTGTAGAAGGGTGACATTTTCCTCCAAAGGTCCAGTGATATGAGACTGGAGTATAAAGCGCAAGGTTTTTTTGCAGCAAGGATCCACACGCAACAAAGTAATGAATTAGTAATGGAATCGCATGATCGCGGGGTTTTACTGGCAAGTTCTCAATTTGCAAACATTTTTCATGGATTGACGCAGCCTTTAAAAGCAGCCCCAGGCACCCTCCCCGTGCCATGGGCCCCGGCACTCCCGCCCGCCCCTGGCGCTGGCTGGCACGGCTTGTGTGGCTGGCATGGCTCTCGTGGCTCACAGCTGGCACGGCTCATGCAGCTCGTGGCTTTCGAGGCTCGTGGCTCTTGTGGTTCTCGTGGCTCACGGCTCTCGCGGCTTGGCTCGTGGCTCTGCTCGCAGCTCGGCTCCTGGCTTGGCTCGTGACTCGTACTTCCGGTTTGGCAAATTTACAAACTTTGTCCATACATAAGGCGCACCGGATTATAAGGCGCACTTCCGGGTTTCGACCAAAATCTTAGGCTTTAAGGTGCACCTTATAGTCGTGAAATTACTGTATATCCAGAGATAGAATAAAAATGGCTGCACAGACCTTTACCACCTCAAACTACTAAACACTGAACACAAATCTATTTTTTTCCAATGTTGAAATGTCTGCTCTGAAAATACTCCAGGCTCCCTGTGAACGGCGGTGTCTCCATTTATGGCCAGAGATCACCGGCCACACATTAGGTGATGGTTCGAAGGTCTTTGCTTTCAAGCTCGGGCACTGAAGGAAGACGCTGGAGTTGTTTTCTGAGGTTTCTAAGATTGTTTATTCTTCCTTATCTCTGGAATTTCTGTGCTGACTAGCAGAGGTCCGTTCAGCAGGTCAGCCGAAGGCACTCTCTCTGCCCACAGGGCAGGTCTTATCTTTTATACTACAAACTACGTAACTATAACTTACAATTACTTTCCAATACATGCCACTTACATTGCAATGTCCAGCTTTCTCCCAAACCAATCCAAAAGTGCCATCCTAACCCAAAAGATGGACACCTTGAAGAAGGAGAAAGAAAGACATACCACACTCAAAATCCTCCATCTTTTCCTTAGACCCCTTATTATAAACAATTTTAAAAATCCCCTTTTCTACTTTCTAATAGTCCAATTTGCACTCTACTTATTTTCTATAAGTTTAGATTCTTCATACAACGATGGTAACCTTTCCCAGGGACTGCAATCGAACCCACAGGGGTCTTGGGCATTGTGCCAAGGTCTCCGAGCCCCCTGTCCGGGTCTTGAGTCATCCAAGGAAGCCAGGGCAATGTCCTGGGTTCCCACAGCTCCCTCTCACAAGGTACCCTCTGGAGGAACATGAAGAACAGGAACAAAGGCTTGTACTTGTGTCTGACATTTGCATTCCTCCTGAAGTTCTTCTTTTGGAACATTGCTGGCAGCAAGAAATGATGGGAGAGTTTTTAGAAGTCTAAGCTAAGGATGTAAAAGACCCCTGAAGTGAGAGGAGAAGGATCTGGGCTGTTGGCATGTACTGCTGAAGGGTTTACCATGGTTTGCCTAGTATGTTGAATGTTCATCACTGTTTAAGAGCCTGCAAATGCATTTTGATTTCCTATACACCTACAGCACAACGTTTTACACTAATTTACAAACGGCCATGAAAATCTTGCCTGACTCACTCAAGCAAGTTTTCAACTTGCTCAGAAAACATCATTAATGCTATTTACTGGTAGGAGTCAAACCCAGAGAGGGCTGGATCTTCCCACTTGGCAAAGGCAGATAAACCTGTTCTGGTGTAGAGGTCAGTGCCAGCTGACTTTCCACATCAGCACCCACTATGACATTGCTGTATTAAAAAATAAAACAAACCATAAGAACTGATATCTGGAGTCTGGAAACAATATTTTACTCTGGTTTTTGTTTCAAATTTTACTTTGTTTTGTTTTGTTTTTTTGGAATATCACTGTAGCTTTCAATGTTAAACAGATATGTAATTACAGTGATTATTAGGTCCAGGATGTTGGAAGGGAAGCAGAGTTGTTTGTTTCTGTATTAGCAGTGCTGATCTCCCAGGAATTGTGACTGGAGTTGGGGCAAGGTTTGTGCATGATCTCTCGCCAAAGTTGTGGGAAACAGATGGGACTTGTGGAAGATGGGAAGGTTGGGTCTCCCTCTGCAGCATGGCTATGCCTGGGACCCACACTAAAGGGGGCAGCCATAGCACTCCCTCAGATTTTACCAGGCATCTGAAAGCAGGTGATCCATCACTGCTGTATGTTTGGGCAGGGTGGTGATTGCTTGTAGACTTCTGATTGCTGTTGTGGATGTTTTGCTATCTGTTTCTTGGGGTGGGTTTTAGCAGTTAGATTTACATATGTGCCTGCAGACCTAATGGGCTATGTTTTCCTCTCCCTGCAAGGCTGAAATAAATCAAAGGGCATCGCTAAGTTCAGTGGAGGTAAGCCTGTGTCAAACCAATATAAATATGTGTAAAATCATGTTTCAGGTACTTTGTTTGAACAGGAGAATTGTTTCAAAGGCAAGCAAATTCTGTAAATTCTGTGCAGGTAGAAGTCTGGGATCAACTTCTCTTTACTTATAATATTATTGCTGGCAATTTTGTATGTCAAGGCACAAAGAATAGGGTCTGGCTTTATATAGCATGGACAAAGTAATAGATATGAAAATAAGAGTGAGTTATTTTTTATCCCAACAGCAGTAAGCTCATTTAACTGATAAAGACTTGACAACTCTTAACTCTTATTGTCAGCATCTGCTGACAATAGGTATCTGAGCCATAGAATTAAAAAAAGAAAAAAAAAATTAAAGCTTTGCTGGTAGTTCAGCTGGGTTTAATTTCACATTGCAGAGTTCCAAGGCAAAAAAGAAGAGGGGAATTGCTGTAGGACTTATCACTTTTGTGCATTTGGAACAATGTTTGAGGAATGCAAAGAGTCAGGGACTTAAACTGGGGACTTGGCTACTGCTGGCTGCTGCAGCTTGCAAAGTGTGTGTGAGCACAAAATACGTGAATTATTAAGCTCTCATTACTTATGCCATCTAATATACTTGTTCAGGAATGCACATACTTCCACAAAAATTTAATAGGGTTATGGCATCCTGTGTCTGTGTTAAGTCATCTGTGCCCATAGAAGGAAATTGCCTGCTCCTGAGTCCAGACCTTCCTGGTTGCCCAGAAGTGGTGACAGTGATATTTTGAAGACCCTATCAGCTGCATTCAGAGGGAGATGACAAGCATCAAGCACCTCACATGCAAATCCTTGTGTTTCTCATGACGTGAGAGTCTTGCAAAGACTCAGGCAGACCCTGTGTAGGGTTCTCAAGATCTAAACTCGTCTGGCCTACACTTGCTAGACATACAGGTATTTATTTATTATTCTGGTTGTGTAAAAAATAAAGAAGAAAAATATTAAAATTAAGAAAGGTCAATGCGAAGGAAAAAAAAAAGAAGATAAAAGGGAAAAGGAGGATGGGAAAAAGAAAGAAGAAAATAAAAGAAATTAAAAAAAGAAAGGCAATTAAGATCTTGTTTCTAACAGCAGGTCAGACCCTAGCTGGGCTGCCTTGAGGCAGGCCCAAAGGAGGCTGTGCCCTGCCTAGGGGAAGCCAGTAGAGACCTGTACCATCTGGCCCTAGGACACTTTGAGTGCTGCCATAACCTTCTCCTAATTAAAACTGACATTTTGCTCAGATGAAACATATTAAACCAATTACAGCAAATTAGTTTGTGTTCCCTGGTGACTTGAGCCCTGTTAAAAGGCAGCTATGGTAGTTATTAGCATACTGCCTTTAGCTACTTCTTTGTGAATGTCACATTTCTTGCAACTAAAATACCTAATCAGAGGTGGGTCACTCTCTGGCAAGCAGGTAGTGGTTACTGGATCCAAGGAATGCATGTCATGCTCCACCAAGGACCAACAAATGTGTCTCCCAGGGCCCAGGTGGGCTTTTCTGAAGAGACACTGCAAGCAGGGCTGCTTACAGTGATGGGCTTTCCCCCAGGCACTGTAAAAACCCGGGTGGCTGAAGGAGGTTATGACACAGACGCACCACTGGCAGCTTCACTAATACAGGTCAAAACAAAACTTCCTGGGCCCTGCCCAAGTGGTTTTCGTTAGTCAATACTCTTTCTCTTGGAGGCTTCCTCCCTATGGGAGAGGGAGTGGTGAAGCATGGGTCTGGGGTAATGTTTGTCATGCTTCACTATTGCCTGTCTTTTGAGGGCTGCAAACATCTCCTGGAGACTGGAGCCGCACTGCTGAGCTTGTGGAAACTTGAAGTTTCCACAGGCTGCATAAGTCAAGCCACAAGGGAAATGTCACAAGTTTTGAGTCTGACTGTCATTTGCTTTTCAGGAAGACCATTTCTTTTAAAGCCAGATTCACCATGGAACACTGGAAAATTTGGCTGCTGGAGTCACCTTTGTCCCCATGGAGCCTTTCACCTTGAGCTCCTTGGTCTGTAACAGAAAGGTCAGTTCCTAGGATTTAACCTAGTATTTAAGCTAGCATTTAATCATTCGGGGGAGACAGCAGCATATCTCATACCACATATCAAGATTAGTGCTGTGCAATGGGCTGGGATTGTTATTTATTAATTTTTAAGATGATGATACAAGTACAGTAAATTCATGAGAATAAGGGGCAACGGAGTATAAGGCGCATTTCCAGGTGTCAGCAAATTTCTGAACTTTGTCCATATATAAGGTGCACCGAGTATAAGGCACACTTTGTTTTTTCAGCGAGCGTCCGCACACAACAAAGTAACCATTAGTAACAATTACACCAGACGTGCTGTCTTGGGTTATAATACAGGATGTGATCAATATATCTATTCTATAACCATCTGTTGTGACCAGGTGGGGCAGTGATCCTCATCTCCATGGGAGATACTCTGCCAATGGGCCATCCATTGAAACCAGTAGGGCATTGCTCTTTATCTTTGCACCCCCCATCCTTCCTTCAGGGAGTTATCTTCTGCTAATGGCCCATTGAGTCCCAATGTGTGACTGATAAAATTACTTCATGCCATTGGGAATTGCTCCAGCCAGGGGGGAGAGCCCAGCCTTTCCTACCTAGATAAAAACTGAAATTGTGGGACACCAAGCAGCCCTCTTTTCCCTGGACTCCAGAGGAAAACGGGACTTTTTTTCCATATCATCGCTGGACCTTTGGAGGGAGGCTGCACCTTTCTACAAGACCACTGCTTCAACTGAACCACATCTGTCACTGCAGAAGGACTGTAGCCACCATTTAATGGGACTGCTATCAACACCCTGACTGATGGTGTCACCCTGACAGGGTGCCAGGTTGTACTCTGACTTTGTGTCTTAGTTTGAAGGACAGTGTCTGCTAAGAAAGGCAGGAGCCTCTCTTTGAAATGGAGAATGCAAGCCAAACTCCAAACTCTTACAAAGTCAGAGTACAACCTGACACCCCATCAGGCAGGGTGCTGGTAGCAGTTTGATTAAATATTGGCTGCAGTCTTCTTGCAGTGACAGATGTGGTTTAGTTGAAGCAGTGGTCTTGTAGAAGGTGCAGTTTCCTTTCACAGGTCTAGTAGTGATGTGGAGAAATCTCATTTTTTTCTAGAGTCCAGTAGAGACAGGGCTACTTGGTATCCTAGAATTTCAGTTTTTATCTAGGTAAGAAAGGCTTGGCTCTCCCCCCTGGCTGGAGCAACTCTCAGTGGGATGAAGTAATTTTATCAGTCATACAGTGGGACTCAATGGGCCATTAGCAGAAGATAACTCCCTGGAGGAAAGATGGGGGCTGCAAAGATAAAGAACAATGCCTTACTGATTTCAATAGATGGCCTGTTAGCAGAGTATCTCCCACAGACATAAAGATCACTGTCCCACCTAGTCACAACAGATACTGATAGAATAGATACTTTGATCACATCCTATATTGTAATCCAAGACACTTTTTCAGTGTTTGGGGTTTGTTTCTTTGTAGTACTGCATTTCTATCTTAATCTTCCTAGTAAAGAACTGTTATTCCTAATTCCCATATCTTTGTCTGAGAGCCCCTTAATTTCAAAATTATAATAATTTGGAGGGAGGGAGTTTACATTCTCCATTTCAAAGAGAGGCTCCTGCCTTTCTTAGCAGACACCTGTCCTCCAAACCAGGACACGTGCCAAGCCCTGCCAAGCTCTGCCGAGCCCCACAGCCCCGTGCAGCTTGGCTCGCAGCTTGCACTTCTGGGTTGGCAATTTTCCAAACTTTGTCCATATATAAGGTGCTCCGGAGTATAAGGCGCGCTTCCAGGTTCAAACCAAATTTTAGTCAAAAGGGTGCACCTTATATGTGTGGAATTACTGTAATTATGTTGTTTGTTTTTTTTTCTCTTGTAACTTCAGTTAAAGAAAGGTCTTCCTAATGTGGCCATATATAGAGATTTCCTGAAAAGAGATCTACAAAAGTAGGTTGGTGGAACATTTTGTTTCATCTATTAATCCAAAATACAAAATCATGTGTTTTCACTTACAAATATTTTATTAAAATTTTTTATGTGGAAATGGTTGGACTCAATGATCTTAAGGGTGATTTTGCAATCGAAATTATTCTACAATACTGTGATTTTTCAGTCAAGCAATTTAGCTGAACTTTTGCCTTCTCATGGCTTTTGAAACCTCATATAATTTCAATTTAAATAGGTATAAATAGAGTTGTTGTTGGTGATACAAGTGTAAGCATTACTGAATTGGGACTGACACATTGAAGTACTTTTCCTGAAAAGCTGTATAATGTAGTAATTACAAGTGAAAATGGAACTCCGGTCATAGAAGCACTCTGGAAAACTCTATTTTGGTTCTCTGTGGGGCTCCTGGAGTAAGCAGGACCCAGAAGGTTTGAGTCCCATCAGCCAGCATTCAGCTTCTTTTTGTGATTGATTAGAAAAATCATCCAACCCTGGCGTGGCTCAGAGACAGACTGCCAAACAAAAGAACCTCAAAACTCCCTTGAGCTTCATCCTGTTCCATCATGCCTTCACCATTACATCCTCATGTGTTCCCCAGGACCCTTGCAAATTCAGGCTTCCTTCTCAAAGCTCTTCTTCCCATTTCTGTGGCTGAACCACTGAGCTACAAGATTCACGCCCAGACAGTGCCCTGCAGCATCAAGGAGAGCTGCCTGGGAAATTAATGGCTCCAAAGCTGCATTTCAGACGACAGCTCTGTGGTCCTGTTTCTAGGCTAGTGGTTAATTTAATTTGTGTGGATGTTTGTCCTCAGAACAGCTCATTTCTCCTCAAAAGAGGCTCTCTGTTCTCCCCAGTCTGAAGGAACATTGCTTGGATGTCCAGGCTGGGGAGCTGACATAGGAGCACAGATAGCATTGGGCTGATTCCCAGATTCCCAAAGGAGGGAAATTGTGAAAGAGGGTTGAGACAAGGTCAGATTCCAGTTTCCCCTAGTGTTTGTATGAAGAACAGATCAGGGTTTTTTTTCTTCCAGCTAGGATACTGCTATGAGCATAGCACTGGAATAATTCGTAAAATGACAGTGTTTTCCAAGGCCTTCACATTCAAATTGATTCTTTGGGTTGTTGAGATTTTTTTCTCCCATTTTGTTCCTTACATACTTTTATTTCCTATAAAACAAAATCATGGTGTGACAGAAGCATAATAAACCTTATCTCTTGAATCCTAAAAATTCAGTGCTATTCCAGCCAATACAATACGAGCATGTGAGATTTCTTTTCATTTAATATATTTAATACTTTAAGAGTTTTCCTTTGTGAACAGTTTAGGAGCTTTAAGTTGGAAGACTGCCTCACATTTAAACTGTGAAATATTTGCTATAAATATATGCATATGCATTCACTTAATATGTTTTCAACTATATGACAGTGACAGAAGGACAGACTTTTCTGCTTCTGTGCAAGAAGGATGGCAGACCCAGACACAGTGGGCTGACATATTACACCATGAGTCTGCTGGAGGAGACCTAAGGAGGGCATCTGTATGCCCTTTCCACACCCCAGGAAGGGTCACCTTGAACTAATTTCTTCACAGTTAATCTAACTTTTCTCTAAATCCCCTGGGGCTGAAGGCTGAAAAAAATTTCTTGAGCAGTTTATTGCATGACTCACTTCCCCTTCTGGTAAAATGTTTTCCTTCAGTCATTGCTGCTGAACTGAGAGCATGTCATTTTGTGCCATTCATTACAGCAAGAAGCTTTTACAAGTGGCCATGTCTGCCCTACTCCTCTGGTTGGGATTTCCTAAGTTTCTGGCCTTACTGGGCCTGTGATACAGTTTCCTTGCTATTATCCATACCCTCTGTAAATAAGTATTAAGTGACCAACAGGATTCAATCCATGCTGGACCAAAGGAAGCAGTGGCATCTAAAATGGTATTAATGAATGGTGTATGCTTGCTCCCATGTGCAAAACAGATGACACACTCTCAGGATCACAGAATCACAGAATATTCTGAGTTGGAGGGGACCCACAAGAGTCAGTGAGTCCAGTTCTCTACTGAATAGCCCATCCAGGGATCTAAACCACAACCTTGGCATTATTAACACCATCTGAGGTAATCTCAGTGGCTCAGATGGATCATGAGGTTCTATCATACTAGTTGGAAGTTTTGTCTTAGCCAGGTTTTGCATTTCTTCATTGGTATTTAGAGCTGCAGCCCCCAAACACTCAAACAAGGAAAGCTGCTCTGTGAAACAGTTCCACTCTCACCAAGGCTAAGATTCTGTCTTTGCTCTAGAAGCATGGAGGTGTCCATTGCAGACATGAAACTAGAGGCTAAGCCAGAGTTCTCAGTGTGCTGATACCCAGAAAACTTTTGTAGGGTTCTGTCTTGGTTGCAAATGTCCTGCACAACCAGGACAGAGCCCAGGGCTGCCCAGATCCCACTGCTCCACGGAGCCACTTCTAAGCACCCACACCTGGCATTGTGCCCTGAGCCACCTCTGCTGACCAGAACCTACTCTTTCAAAAACGGAGCATGAAGCAGGGGCAATGCCAAAGTGCTAGGAGCATCAGTGCAAATGGGACCATTTCTCTTCTAACTCTGCCTCTTGATAGAGCAGGGGGAGTGCAGTGCCTCAGCTGCCCCCTTATGTCTTTCTCAGCCTAGTTTTGGGGTCTGAGGTGGGATTGCAAACTTTTAGGGAAAAGAAACTATTCTTCATTTCCAGAAGGGTTTTTCTTTGGCATGAATGACAGCATGATCTGTCACCCAAACTCTGCCTCTGCCAAATTGCAAATATTAAAAGAAGTCTTCTTGTGCCTTATCCTTTATCTACTACCTGGTTGCTCACTTACTCATTTCACAAAAAAAAATACTAAAAGAAGTCTTACTCTTTTTCCATATTTTGTACATAGTGGACGTGGTTTAATGGTGGATTTGACAGTGATAGGTATACAGCTGGCTTTGATGGTCTTAAAAGTATTTCCTAAATTTTTCTGTGATTCTATGGTTCTATACTCTTAGCATTTTTCTAATTGGTCTAATCTTGTGAGAATCAGGCAAGAATCAACGATAAGAGGATGGAAACAAAATTACCTCTAATGACATTAGGAAGGTGTTTTTTTCCTAAGGCACTAAGGATGAAACTGGAAAATATAATGGAACCACAGTGGAATAGTTTATCCCTGGAAAAATCAATTTCTATGGCAAGAGGCAGGACAAGAGCACTGCTTTGCAGGGCTCACAGGACAGGGAGAGGTGGTGGAAGGATGGGCTGCATGGGAAGTTCATCTCTGTGCTGCCTGCTTCTCCAGCTCAGACTTCTGCTCCAGCCCTGGATGAAAACCCAGCAGCAGTGGTTTGCTGCTGACAGCTGCCTGCCTACCAAGGGTGCTGAGGGCATGAGTCACAACAGCAAAGTCAGTGTCTGGAGGGAGGGGAAAATGAAAAAAATTGCAGCTCTTAAATAGTTGAGGGTTGAAAAAGCAACTGCTGACAGATGCTGAAATTCAGTCTTTTAAATACCATGGTGATCTTGAATCCCTAAAATTTTAAAACTAATTAAAATAAAACTGGATGGAATTAATATAAACAGCCTCAAACCAAGCAAAGGAAAAACAAAACCTCATGCAAGCTGATCTGATGAAGATTACGGAATGTAAGTGCCATTCAATTTTCTGGAATACCACATTATTTTTTTATTCTGATGTTAAGAGGAAAATATTTTACAGACTCTCTCAATAGGTTATGTTGGATTTGATTCCAACATCTCCTTTTGCAATAATGCTAGTGGCAAAAGAAATGCACATCAATGTTGTTTTAGCTGCAGTAGAAATGCCAGGAAACTCAAACCTACACTGTGCGCTATCACCTTGTCAGCTGGTAAATGACTAAATCGGAATTTTATGAAATTACTCATTCAATATTTGTGCAGATGGCTTCCAGGAAAAAGCACTTGTACGTCTGTTTAACTCTAGTGTGTAGCAGATGGCTAGAGACAAGGCATTTCTCACACTGACCCTAAGATAGCTTTAGTTGCTTATTCATTCTTGTAAGCCTGACATTAAATCTTGCTTTATGTATTACAGTTAAAACAAAATTCAGTCTCATACAAGGCCTTTAAGAAATGTTACAGTGTATTACTTACAAAGAAATTAAGTGCAAGGTGTTCTTTAAAATATAAACTTAGTTTTAGCTTGTGGCATGTAGATATTAAATATCATCTTATTGTCTATACTTTTACTGCTGTTCTTTAACCATTTAACCAAAGGAGTTCAGCACTTGTCACTAATCATAGATGTGACATAACTTCTCTTCTTCTTGTGACTCAAAACACCAGTCAGGCTGTAGGTAGTCTAATAGGTCTCTAGATGGAACAGAAGAAAGGATGCAACCTCTAATTCTGTAGATTGCAACTCTAACATCTGTCTCAGGTGCTGGATGAGGGATGCCTCAGAGGTTAAGTTGCCAGATGGTCTTGTCCTCCTGGGCTCACCAGCAGTGCTGGCAGCCCTGTGTCTGCCCCAGCTGTGATTCAGGAGCAAACCTCACCTCTATCTACAGCTCTGCTCCATCCTTAGCTTCAGTATCGTATGCCAGAGCTTGTGTGGCAATGTTGAAAAAGTCTTGGATCTTCACAAGCTTCTACAATCCCTTGATTGCCTTGTATGGCTCAGACATTCATAGTACCATTGCATAGACAGAAGTGAGGTAGGTGCTGGAATTCAAAAAGCAGTTCTCTGACACAAACTGCTTCCACTAGCCTCAGACTCTGTTGCTTCTAATGTACAGAAATGTATGTCTAGAAGTATTTTTCTTCCACCTATCCTTTCCAGCCTCCTAGTTGTGATTACTTACACAGCAGTCTTAGCTTTTTGAGTGGCAAAACCTACAGTAATTTCACACTGATAAGTCGCACCTATTTTACTGAAGAATCGAGCCAATCCTGGAAGTGTGGCTAATCCCGAGGTGCAGCTTATTTATGGACAAATTCCAGCAAAATGCCCACCCGGAAGTGCGAGCCGGCTGGGCAAGAAGCTGCCGCGGCTGGCCGAGGAGGGAGCTGCTGCAGAGCCGCTGCTGGGTGGGCGGCGAGCTGGAGCCACTGGTGAACAGGTGGCGAGCTGCTGCTGATTTTGCGTGGCAATGGGAGCCCACCAGCTCTTCACGCGGCAGGGGCAGCTCGCCCACTGTGCCTCTGTCTCTTCGCACGGGGAGGGCAGCCTGCCGAGCTGCCGCTGCCAAGCAGGCAGGGAGCCAGGGCAGCCAGCGCCGGGGACGGGAGTGCTGGAGCCCGCGGCATGGGGATGGTGCCTGGGGCTGCATTTAAAGGCGTCGCTGGTCTGTGAAAACTGTTTGCAAATCAAGCACCTGACACCAAACCCTGGAATTGTGGGATTCTGCTACTAACTCGTTACTTTGTTGCACATGGATCCTCACTTAAAAAAAAAAAAAAAAGAGCGGCTAATCACCCAGTGTTGGCTTATTTATGGACAAATTCCATGGTCTTCCTGGCTACCTGGAAGTGTGGCTTATAACCAGGTGCAAGTTATGAGTGTGAAATTCCTGTAATTGCCTGCTGCTTCACACTTGTTTCTAAATCACTGTGACCACAAGGAGAAAATGAGGGCAGCACATTTCAGTAAATGTAAATACAATTTCCCAGCATTGCCCCAGGCACTGCATATCTGACTTCTGTGACTTTTAGATGAGTCGTTTACCTGAAGGCATCTTTTTTTGGCTTTTTGCATTAACTGCACATTTAGCTGAGTCTTACTATGTGAGAATAACATTATCAGATGTATAGTCTGTATATTCTGAAATCATCCTGAAAACTATTATATAGTGCCTTAAACATTCAATTAGAAGCCTTAGCTTTGTGGAAATAAGTTTCTTGTCAGAATACTCTTATGAAACAGTGTAGTGCAATTCACCTTCCACTGAAGAACTACTACTGAACCCCTAAACAGTTGGCATTTTTCACTACCATTGCACTCACCACAGCTGAGACGCCAATGAGCGGTGAAAGGCTTGTCTGCACGGTCCATTCTGCCGCTCTTGTGTTTTGCTTTCTCTGAGCTGGTGCACCAAAGTGCTTTTGAAATATTATTGAAAATTCACAGTAGAGGCAAAGACAAGTTTGATTGCACATCCCAGAATGGTTTTGTCATCCATAGCTGTGAGCTACAGATTAGCTTTAGTAGGCTCAGTCCTACAGGGAGTTCCAAGACTAGTCTTGCTCTCAGGCCAGGTTCTGTCCACTAGAGATGCCTGAGCAAAAACAGAAAAAAAATCACAGTGCAAAGACTTTGTTTTGTTTGCTTTGATGAAGGAATTGAGAAAGAGAATCTCTCTTGAGCAGCATGTAGTTTCACAAGTATTTCCCATCAGCCACAGGAGAAATGATAACATTGGAATTCTCAAAGATCAAAATTTTTGTGATATTTCACACCAGGAAAATCCTTGCAGAATCTTCCAGTTATTTCAGCATCACCCTGTTATACAAACTGAATCCTCATAGAGGCTCATAAAGCCAGTTTCTCCATCAGAATTCATACAGGATACTTCTTTCCCTGCAGAAAGATGCTGACAACAAATTACAGAAAGGAAGATCCTAAAGTGACACCCACTTCAAAATCTGCTCAGGTCTGGGTGGCTCTCTTCTCATTCTTCATTTCCATTAATTTCCCCTCTCCCCACTGTCTCTCTGTCTGGATAAGAATTGGAGGATCTGCTAAAGACTGATGTCCTCAGGTGTTATACCTGCTACTCTGAAATGGAGAGGGATTTCTACATGGTGTTTGAAGAAGTCTTACAGAATTTTTCTACTCAGACACTTTATCAATAAGTATAACACTTACCAACTAAGCTCCCTAAGGGCTAAGCAACTCTAAGGTCACTTTAGCTATGATGATCCACACATACATTAGCAATGATGTGTTTTCTTAAAAATTAGCTGATTCTGTCCCTAAAAAAACTGCTGCCTCTGTGGAAATGTTATTGTTCTCTGATGAGCAGAGCTCTCCTCAACTCTCTCTAGTCCAAACAGAAGGAAAGACTCATGAAGAAAATGAGCCTGGCTTTAGTGGATTTGATGAAGAGGAATAGAGATTTTTTTCCATTATAGATACAGCAATAACAGCACAATATATGCACATCCCCATTTTCTTTGGCCTACGAAAGTTGAGTTATGATTTTTTCTCATTTATTAAATTACATTTTTCAATAGTCATTTTATGTCACTAATCTCTCTTCTTTTTAATAACCTTAGAAAAAGTCACTGTATACAAAAAAAGTACCTGAAACCCTTAACATAATGAGCATGATGAGTGTGCTTGCAAGCTATACAAACTGGAGGTTTATTTTCAAATATGCACTGAAAAAAATACCTTTTTTGTTTCGTACCCCTTAAATAGGTCCATAAAAATATTTCTATATAATCTATATTTTAAAAAGCCTTATCTTTCTCTCCAGGACCTTTTAAAACCAGCTGAAATGAATACTTCTGGAGTGGTGACTTGTCCCAACCAAAGAGTGACCACATTGCTGGTCCATCATTTAGGGCACAATAGGGCTTAGTGAGCCAGTCTTCTTGGGGATTGGCCCTGGCCCAGAGGAACTGCCTGCTACAAAGCTTCCCAGATTTTTTTATCCTGTGTACAGAATAGTTTACAGCTGGACATTTTTCCATGTCTCTTATTTTTCCTCCGAGGCTCCTTTGGCAGCATATTCAGAGAGCACAAGGATGCAGTGCTTGGCAGCCTCAGTGCTCCCCCAGTTTCAGGGCTTGTAGGTGAGTGGGAATCTACTTTTGTAGCCGGCTCCATCAGTGAGATACAGACAGGAAGAAACTGGCTCTTGTGCTGCCTCCCTGCTGGCAACCTGCTCTGGCCTAGGACAGGGAGAAGCTGCTCTAAGACAGGTTTAATGAGTGTGGTAGCCAATTTATGGACATTCCTTCTTGTTCTTGTCTTCTTCTTTTTTTTTTTTTTTTTTTTTACCAACACTTTGGAAAGGCTGCTCTGAGATTATTGTTAAATTACAGAATATTAATCAAGTCTAAAGTATGCATTTAGTACCAGCAACCTGTATATTTCATGTAACTCCTGCTTGTTGTCATATTAGAGCATGTTATTAAATGTATTTAAAACACCAGTTGTGGACCACACCTTGCCAGTTATATGAG
>VRYO01002778.1:5659453-5675939 GCA_009812075.1 Sialia sialis | reverse complement strand
GGATTCTTCAATTAAAAACGTGCAGCTTATAATCGTGAAATTCCTGTAAGTGCCACTTACTTATTTTCTTCTAACCCTACTACACAATATCTCTACCTCTACATGCAATCACACAACTTATCATTGGTAGAAGCCTTCTTGCACGAGGCAAACATACTGACTTTTCTACTTTTCATTGGCTTCAGAGTTCCTTGACATTCATCTATCACTTTCTGCTCTTCTTGTCTTGCCCCTTGTTTTCTTGTTAGGCAGCAGCTGTACTTTTTCCTCTCTCTCTTTCAAGGTGACTTCAAGGGCAAAGCTACAGGCCTAGCTCAGGCTCATGAAAGCATTCATATCCCTTTCCTGGCTTGTTCACTACATGCCCATTTTCCTCTAAAAACATTTCCACAGCTGTATAACGTAGATGATTGTTTGACCAAGCAAAGCAGCCCAGTGCATCAGTCTATTGAGGAGACATTTGTGTGGGCAGGGCTGCCTACCAGGCTGAAACCCATATTCAGACATCAGTTTCCTCCAAGTTCACAGAATTTTTCAGTCACTCATAAATTTCTGTGGACGTTCATACTACCAGAGAAGAATTAAGGGGCTATTCAGGGCCAATGGACAAGAAAAGAAGAAGGATGGTATTGATCACGTCCAGCTGGTCATGCTCTTGTTCCAGGGCAGTTGGAGGAGTAAATGCTGTCTGTTCAGTACATGCAGAACTGGTCCATGCAGTGTGCTCTTGTGCTGAGGTAGATATGGATGCTGTCCCTAGAGCATGCCATGACTAGACATGGAAGCATGACTAGACATGGCTCTTTCACCTCTGACAGGCAGATCCCCACATTTTAGAGGCAAGCTACTTGAATTGTTTTCTAGCTAAACCATTGCAGTTCACCCATAAATATTCATGTATTTGCACCAACAGAATCACAGCTTTGCACTGCTGGGTGACTGCTACAGCTCCCCACTCCTCTCCTCCCAGGATCTCCTTCCAGCATCTAGCTTCTGCAGAGTGAGCAGGCAGGAGCTCACTGTGCTCAGCATGGGGCAGCTGGGGACTCTGTCACCCTCTGTATGTTGCAACCCATTATGTCATTGGGACTACGGTTCTCAAAACCCCTCAACCCCAGCAATAACAAGAGAATTTTATTCCCTTGATGAGCAAATGCAGCCCTTTGAGTTTAAAAACAGCAGGTGGCTCCGCCAGAACAAGACCTTGCGTTCTTAGCATCAAGCCCTGTGCAGCTGGGACCCCTTAAAATTTCCCCTGAGCAAGGATTAGTAGTGATTTGTTCCTGTGTCCATACTGTTAATATCTTTGAGCAGGTTTTACTGAAGCTCAAATAAGCATGTGCCAAAGTACTAACAATAATTCACTGAGGGTCACTTTTTTAAAGTTTAGAATGAGATAAATAAGAAAAGCAATGTTTTCTTTAATTCATATACAGAAAACCCTTAAAGCTAAGAAATTATCAGCTACTTTGAATGTCTGAAAAATGCACACTGATAAATCAAAGACTGTTCTGGGCAGCAATAAAATATCTGCATGTCCTGAAAGCCCAGCCTCAGTCCTTTTATCTAGGCAAATGCATTTTTCCAGGGCTAAGCAGACAGCAGACTATGGTGCTGCACCCCTCTCTGCTAGATGAGCTGTTATTCATGCTGCTAGAAAGGAAGTGCTGTGCACTTCTCAGAAGGGCACACAACCCACACTGATGTCTGAATCTATTAAATTCAAAAAGACACAATAACCCAAGTAAATCACTACAGCTTCCCCATCCTTTTTCAGGAAATCTGGGGAGCAGAGGCAATGTTTCAGATTACTTTGTCATTGAAAAATGTCATAATGATGAGCTACTGCCTATCAGAGTCTCAGAGCCCTGCTACCGTACCTTGTAAATCAGTTCCCCAGGTAAGTCTGTCTGTTAGTCTTTAAGCACCAGGTAGTGCTATATATCGCCTATAGCTTTTTGAACATGGGACCTTCTCTCTCATAGGAAATTTCAATGCAACATTTGCTGTTATCTACAACTGGACTGAGCTTTAGAAATGTCTATTTCCCACAGAGGGGGAAAATTTAGGTGAAATAAGAGTTTAAAAAGTCATAATAACTTATGACAGTGCACAGACCGGTCCACAAAAGCAAGTGGCTCTCATAAGGATTTAGGTGTATCTTAAGATACAGGAATAAATAAAATTTGTGTGCATGAGATCAGGAGGTGTGTCCTTGCATCTCCCCAGTCACAGACAGTTTCACCACAGAAGCTGTTCAGCTTTGGCATGCACAGCCAATGTCTTCATTGGATGGCAGGGACAACAGGATCCACAGTAACTGGGTGGATTTGGCAGCTGATGGCATTTGCAGCAAATTCTGGGGCAAGTGCCAAAGGGTGTGATGTCTGAGGTTCATCTGGTATGCTCCTGCATTTTTCCATTTTTTAGCCACAAAGTAAGTGATGACTTTAATATTTGTCTTCATAGAGTGATTAGAGTTATATTGGCTATAGTGTTATATGGCAGCCTTAATGGTACTGTGCTCACAGTTAATAAGGAATCTTTCAATTCAGCCATAGAATGAAATGGGACATTTTGGTAGCACTAACCAAATAAAATGTTGGCAGTAGGTGCTGTGCTGTCTTTGAGCTATTTTCACCTAACTTGACTCATGTGAATGGATGTTTTGAATGGTTCAAGGGTATAAATATTCAAAGCAATGGCAATATGTTTTATTAAAATCAGCATGTTGCTTGGTAGGGTGGAAGAAAACAATGGCTCAAAGGTCTGGGAATGGGAGATGGAACCATTTACATTTAAGTCTCTCTTTCACATCCAGCCAAGGTCAGAGTAAACAAGAATCATTACCAGATGGTGGCCCACAGAATGAGAAATAAATTGATAGTGTGAGTCCAGTTTCCATGGACAGAGGGAAACATCACAAAAGCAGAACAAGAAGTGGAACTAATTGACATTACTGCTGGCTCTACCTGGGAAGTTAAGGACAGAGCTTTGGGGGAAACCTGGCCACCTTCTCAGAGAGGAGGGTGGTCCCACCAGAGGGAGGTGTAGCCCATGGGGCAAGGCATATGCTACCCTTCTTGTGTCACGATAGCGTGGCACTATACCTTTCTTGGGCAATATGCCCAGTGTCCTGTGTGAGCCCCACAAGGTTGCTAAACCCAGTGACCTCCTCCCAGAAGAGCAAGGAGGGAACCCCCTCAGCCTTCCCTGGGAGCCATATGCTCCCAGGAAAATGCTTATGACCCATGGATTTCCATTAACATTGACATTAGCTACGACCTCCACCTTCCTGTGAAATACATCCACTTGAAATAGTAAAGCTTTAACATATAATACATGAGCTTGGACTGAGGTGGCAGCTAATGTTTATCATTATTTTTATTGTCTGTTTCTTCTGGATCTTCTGGTGTTATTAATTTATTCAGCCATAATATTTTAAAAACATAATCAAATTTCATTCTAATTTAGAGCCAAAAAATACAGACTCAAAATATATGAATGCTTAAAAAATGATGACTCCTTTTTGTTAAATACCGCAAAGACAATGTCAGTTTAGCATAATTACATTAAAGAGCATTCCCCTGAGAGACAGAGAGAGAGGTGGCTGTTAAAAAGAAGAGTAAATACCTGCCAAAAATAAAAAGGCGGCATGGATCAGTGGTCACTTGATTATAATGGGCATGTTACAATCTGCATGTGTATATACAAGCACATACATGTTTGTACATAATCTCATGTATAAATCAGCATGCTTTTACACTTAGCTCCAGATTTACACTTTGTAAAATGGTCCTTTCATATGTATTAAGTGAGCATGAAATCCAGAACTACAAAAGGAAGTGTGCTGGTTTGTTTTTACTCTTCTCATACAACAGGCCAAATATTGCCTTTCTTGATGTTAGTATCTGGATATTTGTTATACAAGTAAGGTAGGGGGAAAAATTTATAAATGGGACTCATTAGAGGTGTTTCCAGAAAAAACTTGCTAGATTTGGCTAGGCCACTGAATTAATAAACTTTTTTTTTCTTATTGAAAGCAAATGCTCAAGTACAGAAGAGTTGAATAGATAACTAGGGAGTTTCAAAAAGCAGAAAATGAGTCTGTATAATTCTCCATAAAGCAAATATTAAATGGTAGATAACTCTGTCTGCTTATTCAGAGAAAAACAGAAATAAGAACAAAAGGTGGAATAAAGTTCAGATGTCTGAAGGATGCGTTGGCTCTCCTTTTCAGTTTATGGTTGCTAGGGTGATTGCTGCAGTCTGGCTGTGTTGTGAGAATGAAGCTGCTGTGAGACACTTTTCTCTCTCCCCAATATCTTTGGAGTTACAGAAGGTTTCTCTCCAAGAACTGGAGATGTATGTTGGGCATTGGCTGCCAAAGCAAACACTCCACATAGGAAGGCAAAAAGCTGCCCAACGTGCCTGGCAGTGTTGGAACCCTGAAGCTTGGGAGTTTTAAACTTTCTGTGCTTTCTAACACTGACTCTCAAAAGTGTACTGCTTTTGACGTGAGGCCTTGGAGGCTTCCAAATTTGAGTGATGGAACTAAAATCACTGGTGTGTAGTTAGAATAGAAGCGTGTAATTTCACTTGGTGAAGGGTTTTGAATTTGGGAATTTGGAATATAGTAATAGGTATGGGACAAAATGGACATTCTTGGGCATTGTCTCTTCCTTCTTGTTCCTTCTTCATGATTTCAGGTAGTAGTTTTTGGATTGGATAGCTAGTACTGCAGTGCATGTCATGGGTGTTTGGTCATTGAGTCAAAGGTATAAATAATATAGATGTTAGCTCTTAATTGGATAGTTAGCCTTTAAAAGACCTTGTTAAAAAATAACTACAAACTAGCTAGACTCAGCTCCATTTTCGCACTTTTGACTTGATAGCTAGATGTGCTGAAGAGCTTGCTGTACTTTAGATAAGATTTAATAAACAACCAAGTCTGAACAAAACATCAAGAAATCTTGAGCATTAAATCCTGACTCTGAGTGAAGACAGAAGAAAAAAGATAACCACTTTCAAGACGGCAGTTCAGTGGTGGCTGGACCAGCCCTCTGTGCCTCCACATCGCATTGCATGTCCTGGCAAGAGCACTCTGATCACCTTCCTAGAAGAAGCAGTCAAACCCAGCCATGATGGAGGTAACTGGGGAAAAGGGAAAGGCAACCAAATTGATGGGCAATTTTTTCCCATCAGGCTCGGAGATCAACATTCATATATCCCTCTGAGAGTTGATGCCTGATAGAGAATCCTGGTGGCTCCAGCTCCCTGAAACATTACCTGCAGCATAAATGCACCTTTATGCACCTACATCAGGCCATATAGATCTGGGGAGAGGAGGCAGGCAGTCCCGAGTGGCAGCCAGGTGCAGGTGCTGCCGGGTGTGCTTGCAGAGGGAAACCTCTCCTGGTTTCTGCACCAGAGCCAGGATGAAAGGTCATCTTATCTTTGCACATCAGCATGGGAAAGCACATCAGCATGCAAGGTAAGAGAGATGCTTTCACCTCATTTCATTTTCTTCTCTGATATTCAGCAAATTCTTCATGCCAAGTGACAGCTGGCAATGGGTTGAAGAAGGTAAATCACTAAGTACAAGCTAAGCTGCACATCTACAAACAGTCCCATATAAAGCAGCTGTGCAAAGCTAAAAATATTTTCCTACTCCTCTGTGCCTACAACCTGCACCTTCAGTCAAGGTGCTACCTTGCTATAGACATATATTTAGTTTTTCATACAGGAGTCTTAAAAATAACCTTCTGAACCCCTTTCTACAAATATTTCTCCATTAGCCGCAAGCTGCAGCTAATTTTCACACATCTGCTGTAATCAAAACCATCTCTGTGGCTGCAAGTCAAGGATAGAGAATTTATGGCCCATGTTCTTCTCATATGACAGACACTGCAAAGCTTTTGTGTGCATTGTCCATATGTCTGCATTAGCTATCTGTCTTCAGTTCCAGACACCCTCACCATTTCTTTTTCAAAACCACTTTTTTTTTTTTTTAAAGTTAGCAAGTAATGGTCATTACCACAATGCTTAGGAAGAAATGATCCCAAGCTGACTCTCACAGAGATGCAGGCTACTGTGGACAATTAGTTTTTATGCACTGAAGGAGCCTGTCATGGTACTTTGGTCATGCAGTGTGTTTTATAAAGGTTTCTCAGCTTGGGCCAGTTCTCTCTTACTATATGTAATTAGAAAAGAAAAATAAACGAAAGCAATGCTGCTCTGGTTGCAGAGGAGTGTTGTGCTCTATTGGGAGGTTAATATTACAAGAGATGGGGCATCTAAGAGATGTTCTAAAAGATGGATTATTGTCTCATTGTATCAGTCTCATAGACGGGTGAGACATTAAAAGTGCTACATCCAACACCAGAACATCAGAAGATGCTTAATTCTTAGTTACAATGCCTTATGTTAGTTTTTTAGCCAAACAAATACTTCTGCGAAGCTTGCTATCATCTTTTACACAAATCATTAATTGCTTTGTCTTTCATGGCTTTACCACAATGTATCATTTTTTAACCAACCATATAACACTTCACAAACTTACATTGATATATCTTAATCTTCTAACTAACTTTATAACCAGTTCTACTGCTAAACTTTAAAACCTTTTACTATCTTACTTAACATATTGCTTTGCTACATAATACAATTTCTGTTTGTTTAAAACACGTTTCTACTTAAACTACAAATTTATATTCTTGTTTTATGTCTGTTTCACATTAATGCTCTAATTCTCCAAGCCGTCTTCAAGATCTTAGGTCAAACACACCCATCTCTATCTCTGAGCCTATATGCAAAACACCCTGTGAGCTCTCTCTCCCTGCATCTTCCACAGTGCTCAACATAGCCCCCTCAGGTGTACAACACCAGAGGGAGTTCTAACAGCACTGACAGTTCAGGGAAGTGACTTATGAAGTTTTGCTTCTGTGAAAAGTTGGCATCTAGACAAGTTATGCCCCTGCTGCTGCCTGTGTATACCTCTGGCAAATACAAAACCAGAGAATATTCTATAAACAGACCACTATGCATGGTGACTCCTCTTAAAAAGCACAATTAAAAACCAAAGCAACTTGATCCATGTTCATTTAAATATTGAGGATTATGATAGAGTAACAGTAAAGAGGGACGCACATCATACCACCTGGTACCTGAGAAGATAAGTAACCATTTGTTTACTTAGATATAAACCTGAACCTCCCTGCTGAACATGTATTGTTGAGCTAATCCATTCTGTTGTGCTAAGCACATTTTTTCTTAAGGTATGTCACTAATGAACACTCTCTGCTGGTCTGGATGTGGCCACAGAAAATTTCTGCCATATAATTTCTTGTATCCCATTCTTTTCACATTTACAAGATCAGTGTGCACAAACTTAGCACCTTAGTATGGTGACAATCATGAACTCATGTATCTCTTATGCAGTTTGTATGAGTCCCTCGTCAACTGCTTAGATACCATGGGTGAGCAGTGTCATTTGTTAATGGGCATTAGTGGCTACTGGTGCTTTCTTAGACATTGCCCCAAGGAGCAGCCCTTGCCCTCAAACAGAGACCATTATGCTGTATCTGAGACATTTAAAAGAATCTGTAAATCATTTCTGGGCAATAATTTACTTGGAAGCTTAAAAGTTTTTAAAACTCTGATCCTATATTTATGTATTTCACAGGAAGTATGCAGCCCAGCCTTGTGGTCAGAGATAATGAGATAATGTAGCACTAAGGGGTTCTGCATCATAAGAAAACCATTACCCTGCAAGAACAACTGCAAAGGCAGATGAGGGACCATGCCATGTATACCACTCAGCTATTCCAAGACTGCTTATAATTTGGATGAAAAACATCACTTCTAATTCATTAATCTCTAGTTAATATTGGATGCTCCAGCTAACAAGATACTGGACAAAATCAGATGAGAATAATGTGATAACTGATCTGCAGGAATGATAAGAACTATTCCTCCAAAAATGTACTGAAAGGCATCTGTAAAAGAACACAGGTTAGTGACTTAAAAAAATAATCTTAAGGATGCGCTAATAATACCAAATAACTTTATAGCAAATGAAGTAACACCACTTTTAAAATACAAAAAGAAGGTTACCTTCTCAGTAGACTTAATTTAGAAGGGCAAAATTAATCTTTTTCCTACTGCATCACAACATTTGTTATGAAGAAAGGCATGTTTGGCTGGAAAGCTACAGGAAAAGAAAATTGAGCCGTAGATGGAGGCATTTCGGATAATATCCATAGTGGTATACTGTGGCTTCAGGGTGCTGTTTTGTCAGCTTTGCACCCATCCTGCATGAGAAGCTCTGCAGAACAGCCTGATTAACATAAGTGTGTTTAATCAGAACTCAAGGGGTCACCTCGCTGACAGAAATCTGTGAGGTTTTTATAACCCACCTATGCCATCAGCTAAATAAACTCTGTATTTTCTGCAGTGGTCACAATATAAATTTGATCTGATTGACACCATAGATTAAATATGAAGCTGCACACTAAAGGAGAGAACTTTTTCAATTACATTTTAGGTGAGGTGGAGCAAGAGTAAGGGAGAGAGAGAGAGAGAAAGAACAAAGTGAAATAAACAAGGAATTACATTTTAAATAAAGGCCTTTTTCTTAGCACAAGGTAATTGGAAGTAGAGCCAGGAAATTTTGATTCTAGTACCTACTCTGTCATCTGAGTCTCTGTGTGGTCTTCAGTAAGAACTTTAACCTGTCTGTCTAATTCCTTCAACTTGTAAAATGGGGACAACAAACCACAGAGGAGTTTGATGAGTACTAGCAGATGTTTTCACAGTACACCAAAAAAATGTGAAAATCCATGGATGTGGTATTACTAGTCTAACATCTAAATAAAAGGAATCTGGAATTTGCAAATTGCATTTAAGATGAAAACAACACTCTTCTTATTGCAGGGGGCAATTTTATTTATTTGATTTGAGTTATAAAAGAATCCTTGCTCTATAAGAATTTCTTGCTCTAAAGCTGGCTAAATAGCTTATTGCAATGTTTTATCATCAAAAACGGACCCCTGAGATTTGTTGTATGTTTCTGCTTCTTAACTACCTGGAGTATGACATTAAGTTACTGGAGAAAATATGAGAAAATTTCTCAACAGTTCATTTTTCTCTTAATTAGACCAGCTTCAAAAATAAATGCCACTTCACATACGGAAAATGCAGGAAGGTTGTGCATAGGAAAAGATGGGAAATACAAGAAATTAAAACCAGGAGATAGCAGGAAGACGAGATGAGAATCTCCCCAGCTTTGCTACTTAAGTGTTCAATGACTTTCACTGCAATGAGAAGAACTACACAGCAGAAAGTTTAACTAGTTTGTAATTTGATGTCTGAGAGTATTTTCCTTTGCTCTTGGCCAGTGAGTGTCCTAACATGGGACTGATTCGCAAAGATGTTGACCATTTGCCAGACTTCACAGAAATCCACAGAAGATGAGACACACTGAGCAGGGTCAGAATGCAAAGCTGTAGCATGGGTGCCATGATACTACATGGAAATCTGTGGCTCTGAAATTTCTGTCTTATATTTGCTTTAAAATGTCTGCTGAGCTAACTCTAGCTTTGGTACAAATCAGCAGATTTAAGAATTTCTTATTGGCTTGAGATACACTGTGAAGTCCACTTCCAGCAGCTGAGGAAGTGGTTAGGATTTCTTGCAGTGCAGAAGTCAGGGTGTGACAGTATACATTCCGGTTAAAGGAGTGGATCCCATACAAGTTTTAAGCACTTGCCATTCCCTAGAATAAGTGTTGCTTTAGACAAGTAGCACAAAATGATCAAATATAACTGGGACTTCACTTCCATTCTCAAACAAAGAGCATATTTATTAGGAAGACCGGCTTCTCCTAAGCACTAATACTGCTGTGTTTCCTACAAATAAGCTTCAAATGCTATCATATGTTCCTCATTTGCATATCACATTAACCAGTGAAGACAACAGAAATCGATGTTACTTCCTAACCAGCTCAGGATCACTGCATCTCATTAGCCACCTCTTACCTTGGAGGACTTATACTGTGTTGCATGGTGACTGTTAAGAAGTCACCAGATGGCACAGAGTCAGAATGCTGGATTTTGCACCAGAGCCTTTATTTTTTTTTTTTTTTTTTTTTTGCTTTATTTTTTTTTTATTATTTTATTGGGGTTTTTTGTTCTATTTTTATTTATTTTTGTTTTCTTTGGGTTTAAAATGTTTAGTTTGAATTTGTTTTTTTTAAAGAAACAGGTTTTTTTCATGAAAAGAGGAAGAAAAGGGCCTCAGTCCAGGAGAGGCATGCATGTGGTGGGAGTGAGTGCCAGTCAGAGAGCACTGGTGCTGCTTGGTGTCCGTGCATATGAGCAAAGGTGGAAAGAGCTCACAGTGAGATGCCCCAAGAGCATAGAACTGTGCATAATGTGTGGGCAAGTGCATTTTGCTGCTTCCCTTGCCAACACTCCCAGAGCTGTACAACCTCACATACCCAAGTGTTGAAACAGTGGCCACTAAATGAATTTCACTGTCATCTGTTATAAGTGGAACAGCTCAACTGGCCACAGAAACCAATAATAAACTTCTAAGAAAGGAAAGGTCTTTCAAGGGAGCTTGTTGATCTCTTTTCCTTAGTGGTCTCTGGGAAGCATTTAATTTCTTGCCCTGTGGAAGAGAGTTATTTAAGCTTTTATGTGGCACAACATTAATTTAAACCACTTAGCAGCTCTGTTTAAGGCGTCTGCTTGTTTTATCAATCCTAAGCTTGTGCTCACAAATCTCCAGAGCTCATATGCTATTGTGCCAACACACTAAATGGCTTCCCAGCTCCAGAAACTGTACATTACCAATGCCTGAAAGATGAATTACTTCTGTAGCTTTCCAAGTAAACTTAATTCAAGACCATTACATTCTAGTAGTGGGTTTAGGATATGTGTCAGCAGCTTTTGTTTTGTGCAGTTTAGTTGGCCCATATATATGATGGATGTTACCAGGAAGTAACTTTGGGAGACTGAAGCAAATCTCCATTTGGAAAGCATTAAGGTAGGTGACAAGTCCAGTTAAAGCTGATGGTTTTTTTTACACAGGCGAATTTCCAGGATCTTCCTTTTTCAGGATGTCACTATGGAGGTGGAGTTGGTGACTTCTCTTGGAGATTCACATCACAGAAGGGACAGTGGTGCGGCCAGCTGCATTAACAAGGAGTGTCACATAGGTGAAGAAGTAAATACCCTGGCAAATGTTTTGGGGGGAGTTTGCACAAACTGCCTTAATTAACTTCAGATCACTGCTATTAGTTTCTTGCTTTATCAAGCATCTTAGTTTTAAAAAAGAAGTTTTTGTTATAATACTTGGATATCAGGGTTTTGATTGTTTCAGCAATAATCTATTTTCTGCTTTGGGATTTTAAATTGAAACCTTTACACTGTAGTCCTTCCACTTAGCAAGTGGATTATTGCCACTTAAAAAAAATGAGGGGCAAGTATTTCCCTTGTGCTACAGAAAGATTTTTTAAAAATACAAAAGCAATGGAAATATGCCAACTTTTGTTAACACATATGTGCATATCAGTGGTTTACAGGTGCAGGCACATGAGAGAAGGGCTGGAAAGAAAGTTTTCCTATTCATGATTATCTATCTATGTGACATACATATAATAGTACACATCATTAGCATAGATCTCCTGACTCAATATATTTCACACTGGATATGTGTGAACCTCAAAGTCAAAACCATGACTTCTTGCTTTTGTTTATTTTCCTGGACCAATATAGAGGGAAAGGTGATCCAAGGAAAATAAAATTAATGATACCAGAGAATTCCATTTTCACTCAAAACTCATCAAGAGCCAGACAGTTTTCTAAGGCGTAGAGAAGATGAGGGAGATCTGTGCCTGCCTGACCCTTTTCCCATGAATGCTGCCATCTCCACCATCAGTCCTTTAACTTCTCTGCCTATTTTTTCAAACTTCTCACACTAAATTTACCTAAGTTGTTCCGAATGGAATGAATGAAAATTGATTTAGGTCCAACATTTTTTCTTCTATACTGGCAATATATTTGGAGAAAGGACTGCTTAAACTTTTGTCTTGCTCAGAAAAAACACATTCACCCTGCTACACAACCTGCCCATGAATAACCATAGTCTTTCAATGCTACTTCCCCCTGCTAATGTTCCCTCCCTTCAGCATTTTTCTCAGGTTTATACATCTTTTCTCAGGACTCTAGGAAGTATTGAGGTCACTTTGAAAGATATTCTTTTGATAATATTTCTGCCCAAATGCAAGTAAAAAACAAAAAAACAGACTAAACTAAAAAACCCACAAAAACAGAAAAGAAAAGATGAAAGATTGATCTGGGAGTTTTGCCACTTAGTTTTTGGCTTTAGATGTATATAAAATCTCTCCTCTTTCAGGGCTTTTAGGTTTCTTGTGGCCTTGTTTTTTTGCACTATACATTTTGACTGTTGATACTATAATCAGCTCATGGACATGTCATTTAAAGAGAGACCCTCAGCCTCCCAGTGGATGTCATTCTGACTCTGGGTAATGGCAATCTAGTGATGTTAGATTATACCTGATATCAGAATCTGGTCACTGTCTTCAAGATTCACTTGACTTTGTTTCCAGTTTTGCAGTTCATTTTTTAGAGAAGGGAGGACAGAAGACAATGTACTCAAAGCCCCTGGGTCAACAAATATATATTTTTTTTATGAAATACACTTGAAAAAACACTTGTTTCATATTTTCTTTTACATTTGTTTAATTTTAATTTACTTTAAATTAAATTAATTTAGAATTAATTTAATATTTTTTATTACTTTTTAGAAATCCCCCTCACAGCCTATCAAGAATTATGTTGATCCAAAACATAGCTCTTGTTTCATACGAAGTATAGAGAATAATAACTATTTTAAGAATAAAAACGATACTTGAACAAAATTCTGTTACACAATACTCCCCTGTTGGGGAAAGAAAATAAGCCATAACCACAGTCTATCCACTTACTTTTTCCATTTCTATTCTCTTTCTGTCTAAGGAACATTGTCAACATTTTGACAAGAGAACTAAGTGCCAGAGAAAGGCGCAAGAGGAATTTGATGGCTATCTTTCCAGCCATTTGTTTTCTTGTCCATTTATTCTCAGTCATTTGCTTCAGTGCTGCCTGGAAGTGCAGTGCCTGACACCCTGTAAAAATATTACTATTTTTGGTGCATGATACTTGGTGTAATTCCCATTTCCCAGGATCCTTAGTAGGATAATGGGGATCTGTCCTACCTCTTCTTCAGTATGCTCAGACAGAGCATCATCAAACATGTTTTGATGTGGTTCTTAGTTCATACATTTCTCAACTGAAGATGTCTCCCATTTAAATGCACTTGCAGCAATTAGCTCTCCCAAACTTTGCAGTCTCTTATCTAATTTTCTCTGTATTTTTTTAAATGCCAAATGAAAGCATTTGTTTTTCTTCACAATGCATTTCTGTGCTTGGTGTACCTTATACCAAGAAACACAAGCTGTAAAGAATCTCCCTCCTGTGATATGTAGAAAGGTCAGAGACCATTAAATCCTCCTAAAACTGCATCTGCTTCCTTGGTGAGAGTACAACAGCCTCCCAGCCACTAGGTACAGGGGTTCCTCCACTCCTTCCTCTACACCAGCCCAGGGAGCAGCACCAAGCCAGGGCATGCTCTCTCTCCCTATGTATTTGTGGTAGGCACTGTCCTCGCATGCCAAAAGGGTCTGGGTGTGGGTCTGCCCAGAGAGCAGCGCTCAGGTAGGCCAGGAAACTCATCTGTCAGTCATCACTTCATCTGGAAGAAGTCCTACCTGCCTGCAGGCCGTTCACAATGAAACTTGCAAAGGAAAGAAAATTGATCGATTAAGTCTTCCACTCGGATGTTTTTCCCAATCCCTTTCTTATCTTCTTGTTGCCGTAGCCAAAATGTCACCATCCAAGCTGTGGGTACAGTGCATGTGGGAAGAGCAAAACACAACCCTCAAAGAGGGAATGGGTGAGCCCTCCATGGCCCTGCAGTGCAGACAGGGGCTGCTTTGAGGCCTCTCCCTTGCAAGACAGTCTAATAGGATAAAGGTCTTCATATCTCCCATCAGAACTCATCTTACACTAACCAAGGAAAACTCACATAATTAAATTAAGGCACTTTGTTTTCATATCATCAGTGCAATGTATAAAGATACCAGTGTGACAGTTTCTAGGCACAGATACAGCCTTCATATTTTTCCTGGATGCAGCACATTGTTTTCTCAGCCAGAGAGCTGTGCTAGGGAGACTCTTCAACAGAAAGCAATGCTCCAGGCCATTTTCCTTAGTAAGGAGAAGGGCTGTTATCTACCCTTAAATTGTGTTTCTACCTAATTAAATTTAAAAAGATGCCTTCTTTAACCAAAACCAGTCACATGGAAATATTTGGAGCACAGAATTATGATATCTGAAAAGTTCACACCAGCTGTCATGCCTTTCAAAGGTGATAAAACATTCAGGCAAGCCATAAGCTGAACTCTTACATTTTGATGATGTGTTTCCTGCATCCAGTCTCCAGTTGTGATGGGGGGACATTTTTAGCTCACTTTTGGTGCAGACAACTTTATGGGTGCAATTATACACTGATATGAAGTAATGCTTAAGTTGAAAGTAGGAAGTATCTCTGCTGCAAATTGCAGAAGACTGTGACCCTTGAAAGGCATTGCTGTGCTAGCAGAGCTTGCTGACAAGCATTTCCATAAATGCATCCTTGAAAGCAGAAGGGGTTCTTCCCTTATTACACTTCTCCCAGTAATACTGAGCACTGTCTTGTTCTGTGCCTGATTCCTGTGCTCCCCTGTGTATTTTTTTACCTTTACCAGAGAAGATGTGAAATGAAGAACAAAAATCCAGCAATAATAGTATCCTGACCAGTTTTAGATCATATCTGCAGCTACAGGAGTGGGATGTCCATCATGGGGGGTAGGAAGTAGAGGAAGAAGGTAAATAAAATCTCATGTGGTGCAAGCATAGACCATTTCTGAGGGAGGAGGCCCAGGCAGAAAAAAACATGCAAATCAATGATGCCCTAATCAGTTATCTTAAAGTTACTTCTCCAGAGCTCTGGCCCTCTAAAAGGAAGGAAAGTTTGGTGATGCCTCATGTTAACAGCTCAGGATGTACACCCAGTGTTTCCCTGGGCTTCCTACACTCTGTGGAACATCAGTTGCACCAAGTTAGGTTCAGAGCAGCCAAATTTGGAGGCAAAAATAGTAAAGAACTAGACAAGGATGTTCCAGCTTCCCAGTGACCTGGAAGAAGGTGGTTGCTGCTGGCTGAGTTGTCAGACCTGTACCACAAGGGAACTGCCAAGCACATTCTCCAGCATGCACATGGGAAGGCTGCTTTAGACATTCAAAAACAGCATTTCCAAGCCCAGTGAAGTACCTGTGAAGAAGAAGGAGACCACTCTGGGGCCACCACACTGGAAGAGCTTTCTCCTTCAGGACAAGCTCAAACTTCAGGTCAAGTTTGTACCAGGCAGATGCCTCTGAAGTCTATCCTTCTCTGGGAGAAGGCAAATCTTCCTCCCAGAAATGTGGGGAGTGAGCTGCCCCCATGTCTTCAAAAAGAGAAAGATCCATTGTGTTGGTAGGCAGACACTTGGGCATCGTATTGTGCCTACAAGCAACTGTCAGCTGGGATGCTGAATCTGACCCTGGACTGGCAGGAGAAATGGCCCTGAATGAAGCCAAAATTATTGCTGATGTAATTTATAAATTAATCTCTTTGATGTTTAACAAAACTGAATGTTGTAAATTAAATTAATATTTGTTCAGGGATTCATAAGATGCAATCATTGTCAGCTACAAATTATAGCAATAACCCACAGAGGGTACAGAACAATGAGATCTGGCTACAGTTTTTATAGGGCTATACTGCCATGCCCTTGCTCACAATAAAATAGCGACTAACTTTAAAAGTAGAATGTTCTTTTATTAGCATAAAGATCCTTTGGAGTGGAGGTGTTGCAATCAGCCTGGTCTACATATTTATTGGAAGCGGAATTATTTCATGTACTTGAGAAATCAGAAACTAGGAAATTGTGCTTGATTTCTTTTACTATAGAGAGTGAACCAACCTGGTTGTGATTTGAGCTAGTCATGGTTAATGTTATTGGTTGCACTGGGAGTAAGTCTCTGCCAGGTGTCCTATCTACAGGATATTATGAAAAGAAAGGGTGATGAGAGTTATTTTGAGACAACCAGCTCTCTCACAAAGGTAAACTGGACGATCTCAATAAATGTACTTCACTTAATTTGCAGCCTCCTACACTCGCTCACCAGAGGATGCTGTGATACCTTTTTGCTGAGGAAATGCATTGCACAAAATCTAATCATTTCTACTGAGCTGAGAAAAGAATAAAAATAATTGGGGTACACATTTTATGTGTGGTGCTTTCTTGATTTTTGTGGAGTGATGTAGGCATATTGTTT
>VRYO01002778.1:5643457-5658453 GCA_009812075.1 Sialia sialis | reverse complement strand
GATTTCTTGCCTTTATTTTCCTTCTTCTCCTCTGAATCATTCCACCCCTAAAGGAAGGATCATCATAGTATTCATCTTTGACTACTTTGTCTTTTTGCCACTGACCCACTGAAAGCCAGTGGGTTACTTCAGGCAAAAAGAACTTCCTAAAACAAAGTCATAATGATGTCAGATCAAGTTTATATTGTACAAAAAGCAAAGCATTCAACTTTTCTCTTGGAGTTCAACATCACAGGCATGCAATCATCCCTTTCCTGAACTAGCTCTTAGCTAAGAAAACAAGAGCAGTGGAGGGTTCTTTATTAAAGACTGCAGGAGGACTATGGGGAATTATGTATCAAACAGTAAATACTTCTGTCAGTATAACAATATATATTTTGAGCTACAGGGGCAAAAGAGAGTATTTGAGTAGTGAGCAAGGCCCATGTCTTAATGGGAAATAAAATTTCACCTGCAAATTGGCTTGGCCGTAGGTCAGAAAAGGCTATGAAACAATGCTAAAGGGTAAAATTTTCAATCCCCTTCTGGAAACAAAGCAATCTCTAGTGCTTCAGATAAATTCTACTATACCCACCCAAGTTAGGAGACACCCAGAAATTGTAACAGCTGTAACCATGAGCCTCTCTGGGAAACCATGCTGTTTGCTCTCAGCCATGAGTCCAGACACAGTAACTGGGAGATAAAGTTCACATTTTCCAGGCTGACTGGCTGGACTCCTATTCAGCTGATTCAGAACTGATACTTGATTCTAGATACTAGATTCAGATACTTGAACATCTGCTTAAATCTCTGCAGACCTACTCATGGGCTTTCACTGAAACAGTTTTGGAAAGCATAACTACTTGATGGCATTCTGTAAGAAAATAATACAATTAAGACATCTGTTTTGTTATAAAAACAAATTGCATTAGGAAAGAAAAGGTAGAAAAGCTGTTTATGCCTCTTGTGCTTTACATACAGGCACAGAGGGTGGGATTTTGGTTTGAGACTGTTATCTTCTCCGTGTGCTGATACAGGATTAATGAAGAGTTATTGTCCCTACAAGGGGATTGGAACCTCTTGCACTAAGACCCATATCTGACAGCCTTATAAAATGTCATACTGCATGCTCACCTAATATCTTGATCCTAAAAAGCTCCCATTTGTGGAATTTAAAATTAATTGGAAAATCAGTACACCTTCATTTACCCTTACTTTTAGAGAAAAAGTTGTGTGAGATATTCTGAGTTTTGGGATTTTTTATTCATTTTATTTAGATCATAAAGAAACATATCACCCACAAACCCCATCCATCATCATCATCAAACTATTCATTTGTTCTTTTCTAAATGGAATCAAATTTTTAATAATTAATTTATACTCATGTAAAGATAAACTCTTAAGCTCTGCATTGATTTTTCTCTGTGTTTCCAAGGAACTGAAAACAAGTTTCACCTTTTCTGCTTCTTGCAGTACTTTGATACAGTATATTTTAGAACATTTCCTTTGTATTCACATTTTGGTGTGAGTATATTGCATTGTTATATTGTTCACAGCCTTACTATTGTCACTTCTTTTGGGAAAAATCAAAGAAAAGCTAAGACAAGATATAACAAACCACAACCATTTGGCTGCCTAATATTTAGTACATATAATTATGCCTGTGTGTAAAAACAATTATATCAGAGGGAGCTTCTGGGGGCTTTCATGCATTCAGTAAAGTTTTCAGTGAACAGTTTGGGCAAACCTGACCTAATTCTCAAGCATAAGCCAAAAATGTAGTCATTCATAAATCTTAAAGAGAGTCTGCTATGGTTTGGTTTATATTGTTTTTCCATAACATCCAGCACAGCATAAATGGTTTCCTAAGAAACAGCCTATTTCTGCCCGACTCCCTATAATGAAAAACCAAAGCCTACTCAAATTTATTTTCAAGATACAAGGTCTGGTTTGTAATAGAACAGAAAAAACCCTTCAGTAGGTGGAATCTCTTCAGAAATTTAGGGTGAAGCTATATGAGATGTGATGAGTCAGACAAGGAGCTTGTGGTTGATTTTGCTCCCTACCCTCATCACTCTAACTTTTCTCCCCATGGTCCTGTGGAAAAACAAGGCCAGCTCAGATATTTCTCTGTGTTAGGAATGATTTCTGTCTCTGACTCCCCAGAGGTTCACAAGAGATCCATACAGGGTAATTTTGAGGCAGCGACTGAGCAAAGAATCAAAATATCTTTGCCATCAGGCAAGTGTTACCACGGATCCACTGTTTCAGGATTACCAAAGAAGCAGAGGGGCAACATCAAGCATCTCCAGTGCTTCTTGATGGCAGCTCAACAGAGGATGCAAGCTGGCTTCAGCTGTTGTATAAATAAGATTGAACTGGACTTGATTCTGAACGTGGGTAAAGCATCCTTTTGAATCAAGCCACTCAAGCAGTCTACATTAATGATCCTCACAGACTTCATTAGACATTGCTTCATTTTTTTAAGTTATTCCAATACTATATTTTTCAGTTATTCTCCCCTTGAGACTGGATGATACTCTTTCTTTAGGGCACTTAAATTTTTTTCTTGTTTAATTTTCATTATATTCTCTTATTTAACTACAGATTTAGCTCTAGTTAGACTCAGTAAGTGTCTTCTGTTTTTCAAATATTTGTCTCACACTACTGACCACCATGATTTCTTCTCTTCTCTTAGGAGTAATTTCTCCTACCTGTGGGGCATTACTACAGCACTTCTCCACATGGCAAAAGTCCATGTTGCTAATGATCCCCAGGACTAATGAAGATTTCAGTGTCCTTTACATGGAAAAACAGTTCTGAATAGGAAGAATAGCTTGTGCTGCCTGACGGAGCATCTGGACACAGCCCCTCATGACAGATGATGTGATACCCACTTCCATAGAGTATCCCTGGGGATTTTAATCTCTCTGATGGTTTACACCACATTTCACCAAAATTTTATGGGCCTAATCTGTCCACAATCAGAAGAGCACTTCAGCACATGCTTAGCCTGAAGCATGTGCTCAGAGCCATTAAAGTAATGGAGCTTAGGCAGATTTCAAAGTTAAATGTGTGTTAAGGGCCTGTCTGCAGCAATATCTTTCAATGGTTTGCCCAAAAAGAAACTCCATAAAATACAGCTAGGTTGAACTGCATAGTATTTTCCCTGTGGCAAATTTGTTTGTCACAAATGGGGAAGTGTAAACCTGTGCAATAAATACTGCTAGATTTATAAATGGCATTAAAAAAATATTGTTGGAATGGAATAGGGAGACACTATGCTTTCCTTTGGTTTTGCAGAGTGCCTGGCACACTAGAGATGCCAGAGTTAAGAAGTAGTTATTAATAATAATAATAAAATACTTCTACTGAGAGAGGAGACACCAGTTCTTAGTATCAACCAAATGTCAGATCGACAAATATCAGATAGAAGACACATATCTGATAGACAAATATAAATGTACTCTAATTTACTCTTTGTGAGTTAATAACTTTTTGAAGATGGGACTGGCTCTACTTTGTATATTTGTTTACTCTTTACTCAGCTTCTTTGTGGTTTAAAATGTCTTTTATCAGCCCAGAAGTCAGCATAAGTACAATAGCAGCAGCCTATTTTGCCATAGGAATACCAAGCCCAAGTGTCAGCAGAGTAAAAGCTATTGACAATTTGTGAAAAATAGTCAGATGTGAGCTGGGGAACCACTAAGTAGTTCCTACACATTAATTTGTAGGAGGTTGGAACATCTTGTTGTATGTTCACTGCTTTACTTCTCAGCCATGAGGCATGCCAAAAACTCCATTCTATCAGAAAGGAGTGACATCTGAGTGGGACAAAGTGCACATGCTCTCAGAGTAATGCTGCCAAATTCAGGTAAAAAAGGCAAGTTTTACTGAGTTGCCAACTGCAGCAGAACTGTTGCACCGGGTCTAGCTGGCATGTGCCAACAAGGCTGGAATTACCAAACACTGAAAATGCACCATTACAGTGTTTTGAGGAGGACATATGATGTAGAAGCAAGCTGGCCTGTCATGAGATACATGCACTCCTTTTCTAACTCCTTGGTTTTCTGTTGCCAACTGTTTGCAACATGGCCAGCACCAGCCTAGCCTTTGGGAAATGCCCATGTGAGGCAGTAAGGCAGCAGCACAGCATGTGGCAAGGACACCTCCAGCTTGTTCTTCACTTCCTTTCCTGCCATGTCACCTCAGGCAAGCTGTGCCATGGCCTCACACCTCTGCTAAAAACCTCATAAAAGGGTTAAAACTATTGCAAGCCAGTGAAAAAAATCTGGTTTAAAAAAAGACAAGTCCTAGCCCCAGAGGCCCAGCAGAGCCTTCCCTAATCCCTTTCTGATTTTAGCACATGCAAAGCATGTTTTCGAGCTCCATAGCCACAGAAACTTGTTTCCACAGCCACAAAAGTTAGAAACTTGTTTCAAAAAAAAAGAAAAAGGAAAGAAAAAAACTCCACAAAGCTAGGATTCCAACCTAATCAAAGAACTCTGGGGGCTGGAACTATAAAAATGACACAGAAAGTTTTGAGATCTGCCAGTGCAGCCAGTGTTGCTGTTGTGCCCCCACCTGAAGAGACAAGCACAGGCCCTCAACTTTCTCAAGAGCCCAAAGACACTCATGTGTTTTGAGGAAAACAAGATTATTTTGACAAGAGCTGTCAGTAGGTAAAAGGCTCATACATGTAAGGAAGACTGACTCTTCTATTTACAATAAACCAGCCCAGCGGCTCCAAGCCCAGCTCCTAAGGGCTGTCCAGGGCAAAGGTACAAAGAGGTTTTTTGGAAGCCTCAGTGTTCTCCATCTGCCTCCAGGCAACTGTCCTATATTTTCTCAACAGGATCCTCCCAGCTGAAACAAATGTCCCTGGCCAGAAATCAGGCGTCCAATGACACCTCGGGGACCTACCAGAAAGGGGGCACGCCCACCCACACCTTCTCCCCTCCCCCTCCGCAGATCCCATCCCTTGCTTTTCCCCTCAAAAGAGTGTAGTTCTACCCCGCCCATGCTGCTGGTATTGATGGAGGGAGAGATTGCAGGATCACAAGCCCTGCCTCCACAGCAGGGGTGTAAGCTGTGAGAAAGAGGGAGGGCTCCTTCCAAATGTGGGTTTATCCCATCGCACTTTGCCTTCCACCATCTACACCATCTTTAAAAGCCGTTTCACAAATAAATACATTAGTATGTGGAAAGTTAACATTAATAGAGTGTGTAAAAGGTTTTGGCACAGAAAAGGTGTTTGATAAAGTGCATTCCAAACCACGGTCCTGATTAAGTATTTAAGAACATCTTCCAGTGGGGAAAAGGGGTGAAGAAAAAAAAGTAAGAAACAAAATTTAAAGAACTGAAGCAGTTAGTGAAAACACAGATGAATCATGAAACTCTACATGGAGCTGCCAAAGTTTAAAAAACACTTTAATGTGTGATATATGAAATCAACCAAGTAAGAAGTGCTTGAAATTACAGATGTATGCAGATGTTGGTGAACTCCAGAATTAACTCTAAGCCTATTAAAACCTTAAACACTCAAGAGTGCTTGACTGTCACCAAAGGTTTTATATAGTGTTGCAGTTTGCAAATCATTAGGGATTAAACTTTCCCAACTTTCCAACACCTTAAGGCTGAGAGCTCAAGGGCTGCAGTCCACTGTGCTTTAATGAGATGCAAACCACAAAAACATGGAACATGCCTAGAAGTAAATCACATTAGGGGAAGGTCCAGTAGAGCTGCTGAAACCATGACGTGTCACAAATTTAGGAATGAGATCCTCCTATGAACATTTAAGATGTTTTGAATATGGCATCTGCTGATATGTTCATTTAGTGAATCATTTCAGCTAGGCACAAACTGCACACTGCCACTCTACCTCATCTTCTGGTTCTGGAAAACACAAAGTTCAAACTTTCAGGAAAAGTTGCAGTGGAAAAGTTCAAACTTCCAGGAAAAACACTGGAGTCTCCCCTGATGGTGTGCTCAGAGACTTGATCTTGTGCCACAGCACTTCTACCCTAACGACAGATGCAGTTTCACTTGAGGTATCTTCATTTATTGGTGATCTTTGAAAGGGATGAAATTATTAGAAGACTAACTTACAAAATACAGTGTTTTTACCATGCAAAAATCATGCTTAGAGCATCAAAGACATAGACTATCATCTATTAAACTAAGCAAAATTCCAGCTCAAGAATCAAGAAACATTTCAGAAAAGGTGGTGCACAACAGACCACATCTGTGGTTTATATTTGGCATAAACAGAGAGGTTCATTCCTTGTTTACACCAGCTAAGACACTAGTTTTTGGATATCAGCAACTCTACCAAGGCTGGCTCTATCCTAATGACAAGAGAAAGCAAAAATTAATGCAGATAGTGTTTCCTTTTTATAACAAATCCACCCTTGGTAAAAAGGGTGAAGCAGGAATCCCTCTCCCTTGTTGATCTTAGATTTCAATTTTTTTCCTTTTCTATTTGAAATTATTAAAACCCTTCATACACTTATAAATTTTTCTGTGCTACATGATATGTTTAAAGCCAAAATAATAAAAGAAAGAGAATGTTTCTACCCAGAGATACTTAAAATATTGAATGCAAATTTCCTGATGAAAATCCTGAAGAATCACAACAGTCTAGTCTAGTGTACTATAAATTATGCTAAATGAAATAAATTAGACTATATCATCCCTGGTGGCTCTTACAGTCTTTAAAGATATTACCCACTCTTTATCAGTCCATTCCACTCAATAACCACCTCTGTCTTTAGTCCCCAGGCCTGCTTTAACTTGAACAATATATTAACCTTTGCAGTATAAGGGAGAAAGAAACTTCAGGAAGAAGGAAAGCTGGCTTACAAATAAATCTCCCATGCCACCTCACTCAGACATGTAGGATGGATGGCTATTATGAACAGTCCATGTCCCAAATGCAGCCAGGACAATAAATCCTTTCCTGGCCAGCAGATGGAAGCATGAGAGGTCCCTATCTCTGCCTCTCCAGCCCTCAGCCCCCCTTATCCCTTCCAAACAGAAGGGCTTGCAGCCTTTCCAGCTCCATTCACAGGGCATAACTCTTGGATGACCTGGGTCTCAGAAGCTCAGTCTCCAGGGAGAAGGGTCTCCCTTGGTGGATCTCCCAGCATCGGGTGGGCATAGCCATCCTTGCATGGGAGGTGGCCCTGACTTGGTACAGTTAGACCCTTCCATCCACCAGCCTCAGAAATGATGGGATCTGAAGAAGATGGACCTGAGCACCACATCCTATAAGCTGTCATCAGGAGGGTGGAAGAGCGCAACCAAATGTAGCTGCTCCTCCCTGAGGAGTCCTTAAAGCATGGAGACCAAACCACCTGGTTCTTAACCAGGATACAGGCTGGCGTCCAAGGTGCCTGAGACAGAGGGTCACAAGCTGAAGCCTGATGGTGCTGAGCCAAGGCTTTGCTCAACCTTCCCCCAAGAGCAAACAGCCCTGTGTCTAACATTGTAAAACATCTGGTAAGGCTATCAAGAGGGAGGCTGCTGAGGATACAGTTTAATAGAGCTGCTGGGAATTTTTTTTTATTGCATTTATTTTCACAAGTCATAACAATAAAAAAAGGAAAAGTTGGAGTCCACTCAATTGAGTTAATGCTTTTGGAATTTTATTAATCAACATCTCAGTGTTCCTAAAAAAATTACACCTTTTAAAACCAGGGGAGAGAAACATTTCCAAATTCTTCCAATCAAAATAAATTATTTAAAAACTCACATTACAAACCCTCAGGGAGATGGGTGCAAACTCTGAATTATCCCAATTAATTTCAGTGCCAGATATCAAGACAAAAATTTGCAAAGTCAGCTCTAAGCTTTCCCAGTAGGTTGCTGAGGGTGCTACAATGTCAGTAAAGCAGCTGAGCTTTTTCATGCCCTGTGCCTAGGTTTGTCCTGAAGCACCCCTAAGAAGAGCTTCAGCACAATAACATGGAGAACAGTCATCTTGTGCAGAATAAAACAGCACAGCCTATGATAGTTCTGGTATTGACTAAATAAAATCTGCCTGGTAAGGAGAAATCAGAAGCCAAATTATGTTAATGCCCTTAAAAAGATGTTTACTGATCAAGCAAATGCGTTCTTTTGTCTGGTCACATGGTTAAATTTCTCTTAAGGACAGTAATTTCAGTTCTGAAATTCCATATTCCATGCCACGGCAGGGCTGAATACCAGTATCTTCACTGACATTGTGTGGGTAAGTAAAGGGACAGGACATTAACAAAACAAGCAGCCCATGACTCCCTGTGGATCTTCTCCTCCCTAACTCCAAATACCACATAATAGACCATGTCTTGTGTCCTATTCAACCTGGAGATGAAAAAGGTAATTTGAAAAATCTAAATTTGGTGTACCAAAACTGAATCCCCAAAATCAGAGTTATAAAGGAATTACTTCCAGGATGAACACAAAGGCAGTGAGAGATTTAGGAAGAGACTAGAGTCTTTACTCTTCCTACCTGCATATAAGAAGCCGTTTACTTCCTCTGTTGCTAACATTTAACTTCTCTTTTTTTCAGTTTCTTTTTCTGTACTATCTGACCGAATTCCTCTTTTCAAAGAAGGTCACTCTCCTTGTCATCTCATGCTACTTTCTCCACTTGAAATATCCACTTGGCATTCCTCTCCCAGCCAAGAGAACTCATGAGAGTTCAACCTGTCCCTCTCTGATAAGGACCACCATCTATGCCTTTCCTGCTGTCTGGAAGGGGAAGGACAGTGCAGACAGGAAGTTGATAACAATGAAGTGGATGCGAAGAAATAGATCTGCTCAAGCTGTGAGGGTTGTACCATGCAGTTCAACCAACCAGGAGAAAGAGCAGCTCTGACCCACTGAGTAGGAAGAGAGCACAGAGCTGATTATGATCAAGGGGACTTGAGCTGCACAAGAAATAGTTACTCTCACGGGAACATTATGTCTCCAAAGAAACTAATCACAATGCACAGTCATGTCTTGCAGCAGTTCCCAGCAAGATCCTGTCTACCAGTGATGCTATTCTCCCCTCTAGAGAATTGACTCAGCATAACCGCAGTCTTCTGAGCCACTTCCAGCAGGTCCTACAGAAACCAGATGGCCATTCAGTGCGCTGACTCAATTAATCTTGTGAAATCAAATAGAAGAATAGAGTTGACAGAAGGGAGTGGCTGTCATTGTCCCCATGAGATACAGACCTTTTTTGCAACTTTGAATGAAAGAATAACATTCAGGAACTACTAAAACCATTCATTCAAACACATTCAAACAGATACTATGGAGCACTATTCATGCCACAAAAGCTTATTTAACCAGAAGGCAGTGAGTGTCCAGGGAGCAACAAACACAGGATTTGAAAGTTTTCAAGGGTGCTAAGCTAAATTCAGAATGATCTCTTATGAAGGCTAGCTGTTGTGAAGTTCAGAGACGTTCATTCTGAGCAGAAATGTTCATATGACCAAAAGTTACTGTGCAAACTTGAGCTTTAGCATCATACAAAGACCAAGCCACCTAGCCATCTAGAGCAAAAGGCAAGGTTTTACCACAAGTCCCTGTTCTTTAAAACAAATATTACTGCAACAGGTAACACTTGGTGAGGTACTGCCTGCAACAGAGCCAAGTAGCCCATGATCCTTGAGGGACCAGATTTCTGTCAACAACGTTTGAGCCACGAATCAAACCCAGTTTGCAAAGGCAACTTCCAGTTGGAGTGAGTATGAACCAACTTATCCAGCAGCTGGTGCTGTTCAAATAAGTCTCTGGAAGTAAGGAATTCAATAATTCAATAACTGGATCTTAAATTGCATTGACTTATCTCTAATAATTATTCAGCAGACTGTGATATTTACAGTCCATTGTTTTAAGAAAATTATGAATTTTAATAATTCAGTAAATGAACCTTAAATTGCACTGAATCATCCCTCAAATAATTCAGCAGACTGCAATATTTGCAGATGATTGTTTTAAGAAAATGATGCAAACTATATGTCTGTCAGATGAATTATTCACATGAGTAATACGCTCCTGCTGTTGTTCACAAATATAGCCCCTGATCCAGTTACTTCTCCAGTTGTCTAAGTACTGGTTCAGTTAGCTCAGGCTTTTGAGAAGCTAGAGGCTTCAGCAAAAATAACTCACACATTTCATTCAACTTAGCTCTAGAGTGCCACAACTTTGCTGATTAGGGCACTGTTCAAATAAGATAAGGATAAGGCAGCTGAGTCATGGTAAAGGCAGTGTCATATCCAAAAATGAACAGTGATGGAGCCAGAAGCACAATCCTAGGTGAAGATACTCAGTCCTGAAATCCACACTTATTCAGATAAGGCGAGCAGACTGTCCACTTGAAAAATGTCCATTTATATTCTCAGGTGTCTGAAATATTAAGAAGTTGTCAAGTTTGGAATGGAGTATCACAGGAGGACACTTAGGGATCCCAGCATGCTCCAAGACTGAATTTCATGATGCCACTCCAGAGAGCCACAGATCCCATTCAAAGATGTTCAGGTCAGAAAGCTATGCATAGCCAGAATTCAGGAGGAATTGTATATGGAGATCCATTTTTTGTGGCATAAACTAAGTAGAGAGCTGGCACTTGCATAAAGAGACCAGATCTATCATAAGATTTCTTTGGTGCATTCAAGTTCTAGACTATGCTAGTGCCAGGTGTAGGTAGAGAAGAAGAGATTACAGGTGACCTCACCCCTGGTAAATCACAGATGTACTAATTACCAAAGAAGAGGAATAGCCTTGCCCTTAATGGGTTGCAGCTGTGACTAATAAAGACAATTATGATATAAGTGGTGGGTCAGCCAGTTGGTTGGAGGAAGGGATTTGGTGTCTGTGTGGTGTTCCTGGTGAGGAGGAAGGATTGCTCCAGAGACACAAAGAATGAAACAAGGGAGAGAGCAGCTGCAGTAAAAGGTCTGCTATGAAGTCAGTCTGGGCCTGGTGGAGTTAGAGCCTGCAGTTATAGTCAAGCTAGGTAAAAGCCTGTGGTCAGAGTCTGCAAACCAATATTTGCAGATGGAGTCTAGCAGTAATTAGGCAGCAGTCAGAGTCTGCAGTTAGGCCCTACAGTAGGAGTTTGCTGTAGTCAGTCAAGATGACTAATCTGTGAAGAAGAATAAACTGGAACCCTTTTCATGCTGTTGAATGAGAGTCTGTGTCTTGGCTTGTTACTGCCTCTAATGAGAGGTGTGCTGCAACAGCGAGGAAGAGCAACATTAACACCACAAGAAAAAACACAGGAAACACAGTGTTACAGTAATTTCACACTCATAAGCTGCGCCTGGTTATAAGCCGTACTTCCAGGTAGCCGGGAAGACCACAAAATTTGTCCATAAATAAGCTGCACAGAGTGATAAGCCACTTTTTTTTTTTTTTTTCCAAAGCGAGGATCCATGTGCAACAAAGTAACGAATTAGTAACAGAATCGTGCGATCGCGGGATTTGCTGTCAGGTGCTCAATTTGCAAACAGTTTTCACAGACCGGTGAAGCCTTTAAATGCAGTCCCAGGTGCCCTCCCTGTGCCGCAGGCACTGGCACTCCCGCCCCTGGCACAGGCTGCTGTGGCTCTCCGCCTGCTCGGCGGCGGCTCCCCATGCCATGCAAAGCTGGTGGCTCGTCCCCTTGCTGCACGCTCAAAGCTGGCAGCCTGCCACCTCCTCACCGTGCAAAACCAGCAGTGGCTCACCACCCACTTGCCAGTGGCTCCAGCTCGCTGCCCACCCAGCAGCGGCTCCACAGGAGCTCCCCACCCACCCCTCCGCCCACCCGCCAGCAGCTCCGAGGCAGCTCCTTCCCTGGGCGGCCGCTTCTCCACGGCAGCTCCCCACCCAGCCAGCTCACATTTCTGCATTGGCATTTTGCCAAAATTTGTCCATAAATAAGCTGCACCTGGTGATTGGCTGCACTTCCGGGATCAGCTCGACTCTTCAGTGAAATAGGTGCAGCTTATCAGTGTGAAATTACTGTAAAGCAGAGATCTTACCAAATGGAGAAAGAATCGGCAAGGAGGCAGACAGAGCAGAAGCAGTGAGTGCATGGACTTTGCAGAGGGGAAGAAACATGGCCAGACCTTTAGAAGTCTCATTTATTTAGTTATTGAAAGAATGTAACACAGAAAAATGGAAATTTTCCCCTCTCAGGGGAGAAGTTTTTGGGGAGAGGTAGTTGAAACAAGGTTTTGGCAGGTTCTAGTGCACAAATGGAGCACAGATTTGTGTTTATGAAGCAAAGGAGAAGACCTCTACTCTACAGGGATTAAAATTTTGATGGCTTTGATGATTTGAATGAACACCTTAGATTTTTGATGGTGAAAAGGCTGCACAGGTTTACATAAATCAAGTTTTGATCAGAGGGAAAATACCATGGGTAGAGACTCTGCACAAGACTGAAAAAAACCAGAGTGATGGCCTAAAACTGAAAAACCAAAAATACCCTATATGTGTAACAGAAATACATTCCTGGAGAAAAATTAACAAAGAGCAAAAGGGCTAGAGACGAACCAGGACTAAGGCCATCACACTCTAGGTATACCAGAAGAGAAGGGTAAAAAACCACAGGCATCCTCAAAATTACAGATGAAAAAACAAAATTTATGCTTAATCCAGCTGGTAGCATTTGAAGGTCTGAGATAGTTAACCAGAGGATTTTATTGGAGAAATTCAGCCCTGAGCTGCTAAAACAATAAGTGTAAAACAGGCAAGCCTTTGGAATCTTCCATGAGAGGTACTGGTGAGATCTTCCCCAAAGCATGGGTTTAAGTCTCACAGAGTCTAATAAGTATCAGTGTGTTGTAAAAGAGAACAAGGTTTGACTATGGCACGTGGGTGTCAAAGGTTTCATGTCTCCATGGATTGGTTGCTTGTAACAGCGGGAAAGGCCATTTTCACCTGCTGCTACTGCTTAAAGAAGCATAACAAACTTACCCTGGATGTGGTGGCTAACAGCTGGCCTAGAGCTCCAGTTCATAACTAGATGCCTCACAATTATAAATAATCCTAATTATAATTTTATAATTGAAATATAACTAATTATATAACTCGACCAATCTGGACCATTGGGGAGCAGGTCACTGGGGACAAGGGCAGCTATTGGCCAGTTAGCCAAGTGGCAATTAATTCAGCCAATCAGGACTAAACAAGTGAACTTTCAAAACTATGTAAGGGAAACATGGCTCAATAAAAATTGGCTATTGCTGCATTAACATAATGTGTCATATTGTTGTGTCTGTCTCTACTGTGACACCTGGGAACAGTGAAGATTTCATTGTTGCTAAGAGAGAATATTAGTATATTAAACAAAAAATCTAGAAGAGAGATCACAGTCAAATGCAGTCTCTAGATCAACATTCTAAAATGCAGGTGAAAACACCCAGGTGGGTGATGCTGCAGTGTCCTCTGGTGAATGGAACAGTGATCCGCCCTAGTCCCTCTCTCTGACCTCCCAGCTAGCTCTCAGTCAGAGATGGGGTTGGGGTTCATGGACAAAGCAGACAAAGGAGGCTCACACCCCTGGCTTTGTTCCAAGGTTTATTCTCAAAGGGGTCCAGGAGAAAGAGGACGGTCATATGGTATACAGGGGTATATCTAGGGTCCAGGAAAGGGGTGGGGTAGAAATTGGATCTCTTCCAAGTCGGTATGGTCAGGGAAATAGGGTCAAGCCACAGGTCAAGGAATGTGCTATATAAATACATGTTGGGTAGTGGAATGCAACATCTCCCTTTTTTTTTTTTTTTTTTTTTTTTTTTTTTTTTTTTTTGTTTAATAAAGTGGAAGGGAAGATATTAGGTTCATCTTAATTCAAATTATGATCTTGCCCACCACTTGCAGTTAGTGGGAGAGTTAGATTGTTTTAGGTTTTTCATCTCTATGTGATTGACTACCGAGGTAGAAGGAATGAGACCATTAATAACCTTCAAAACTAAGTGACGTAGGATCCTGAATGCCAGTATTACAAGGAAAAGAATAACAAAAAATAACAAGATAGTTTTAACTATAGAAATCCACCACCCTGTGAATCCCCAGCCCTTGAACATTTCATTGAACCAATCTTCAGATTCTTGCTTCACTTGTCCAATCAAGCTGTTCATGTCTCAGAGGGCAGCATGGATGTTAGGAGCTTTCGAGGACAGGTTCATGCAGCAAAGTCCTTCAAATTCCTGGCACTCATGTCCATGCAGCAGCAGAATGAAATCTATAGCAGCATGACTTTGGAGTGTTGCCTGCCTGGTAATGTCCTCATCTTCCAGGAGGGATCTGATGGCAATGGATGTCAGATTTGCCTGTTTGACACCCAACACTCTAGATGGCCCAACTCCTCCAGAGTCTTGACTGCTACAACCCATGGAAGGAACAGGGTTACAGCAATTCTTTTTGACTTGGCCCAATGGACAATTTCAGAATCACAATTTGGATCCAAATTTTCTACACTTCTCTTTTGGATTTTATTATCCAATTTGTTTTTATGAGTCCAATCACTAATTAAGGTTTCGTTGGGTGCCAACAGGGACAACCATCTGAAGGTACATGGCCCTCCTAATAGCCGAGAAGGAACCCCTGCCCATGATCAATCTCCACAAATCAAGAGCAATCCCTTAGGGAGGCTCTTAGGATTTGATTGAGATGGAATGTCAGCTGGAATTTGACTTAGAATATTACACCACCTTTTGGCCATGAATTCCTGCCTGTATTGCCTTATGTTGTGAAACTCTTTGGTGTCAGTAGGTTTTGGAATGACCATGAAATGAATGCAGTATTGTGCTGGATAGGAACCTAACAACTCTAATTCCTGGGGTTCCTGAGCTGCTTTGGGCAAACTTGGCAGCAATTCCTCTATAGGATTCTTACTCATTACAGCTTTCTGCCTATGCTGTTTGTATAATGAAATGGTGTGTGCCTCAGGAAGTTCATTGGGCATCTGTATTTCAAAGTTGGCTGAATATTCTCCAGCCTTCAAGGGAACTCCTACCAGGCAGGTAGACATAGGGTTTTCTGCTGATGCAGTG
>VRYO01002778.1:5600681-5639618 GCA_009812075.1 Sialia sialis | reverse complement strand
TGTGTCCCCAATAGCAAAATACTCACTGTCCAGTTCCAATTGGAATATTGTCACGTCCACTGCAGTGCTAGGCAGGTCCACTGTAATAATTGTCCAATCTGCTGAAATAAAAACCTTTTGTAGTTATAAGTCTGAAACGACCACAAGGCTGCCAAAACTTGTTAATTGAACATTTAACATTTATGTTATCTTGGATCCCCACATCCTTTATCCCATCCTCCCCCTTAGTGTTTAAGAGAGAGGCTTTTGCCAATGTGGTACCCGCAGTATTTATATCTTTGCGCATTATTGTATTAATGGTGAGCACACGCTGTAAACCTAGTTTTTTTGTCTGTTGGTCTTCTTCTGTTTCTGGTTGTGTGGGCGAAGTGTCCTAGCTTCTTGCACTGGAAGCAGGTGATAAGCTGCAGCTGCTGTGGTGGCACCTGTATCTTCCTTGGTCCTAGTGTTACAGCTGCTGTAGATTTTGGTTGTGCTGGTCCTGGGCTCCTCTCTGGTGTACTAAATAGTTCTGCTTTTCTGGCACACGCTTCAATCATGTGTGCTAAAGTTGGTGGTGACTCCAGGGGAAGACTAAGTATAACCCTAAGGCAGGCTTCATTAGCATTCCTCTGAGCCATCTCCTTGATCAATTCAGCTTGTAATATCAGGTCTGGTACCTGTCTTTCCACTTGCATGCAAAGACAATCTACACATTGCAAGAAATTCTCGGAGGCAAACTGTTTAATATTAACCTAGCTGCCTTTTACTTCTACAGTTGGCAGCTGATTGAAAGCTTTTTCTGCAACATTACAGATTTTATCCAAAAGAAAATTGGATAATACTTGTGTTTGCATTTCTGGATAGTGCCAATCACCTTCTCCACACAAACGTTTGTGTGTAATATCATTATCATCTTCATCTTTGGCACTGTTAGGGCTTTGTTGTAGCTCCTGCAGAAGTGCCCTTAAAGATCTTTTCCATATGCCTTCCCACAGATCATATTCTGAGGGAGTTAGCAAGCATCTAAATAAATCCTTAATATCATTGGGTACCATCTCATGCCCTTAAAAATTTCACTGTTTCTGCCAAATTCTCTTTTTGCTTTACAAATTTCCTTTTTATCTTGATAGAACAAAGGCTGATAACTTCTTTTACCATTTCTCCTACCAAGATATACAACAGGAACAGCTGATGGAATATCTCCCAAGTTATGACTTCCAGGGTTCGACATGATTCCTTCACTGGGCCCAGGAGTCTGTCCATTCTTACCCACTGCGAGGACATCTGTCCTGCAGAGGCTCTGAGCTGGGCTCGACTCATCCTCACCACTGGACCCTGCAAGGGCTCGACCCTGGCCCTGTTTCCGTAGTAACTTAGAGGAGTGCGAAACCTGAGCCTGAGCAGGAGAGGTAGTGGCAGGAAGCAGGGGCAAGGGAAAGCCCATTGCCATGTGGTCTACAGCCCCCTGGGGACCAGCCAGATGGCTATCGCCATCTTGGCTTTGTCCCCTGGGCTTGGCCGCATGGCTGGTGAACTGAGAAGAAGAGAGATCACTTTTATAAGTTTCTGAACACTGCTCTGAGGGTAACATCATTGAAAGAGAGGGATACAGGGAAGATCCAGGATATTGGGGACATCTCAGAAGCCCAGAACAGCTATGGCTGTGCCAGGTGTTCTGCGGATCCCAGAATGACATCTGAGACCCCTCCAGCTAAAGGTTAGGGGGTTTTGAGGGGAGGCAAGGGAGAGAGCAGCTTTGCTGCTGTTGTCTATTGTTTTATGTTTGGAGTAAAAGTTTCCTAATTTGTAAAAATATTAGTAGTAATAGAGAAGCTGTTTTATCTCCATTTTCCATTTTTGATGTTAATAAATCCCCTCTTTAATCCCAAAATAATGCCGAATTTATATCGTGCAACTTTAAATTGGATTTTGCTACAGGACAACCAGCTAGCAAAGTGTATTAATTTTTTCTTGGAGATTATAACATCTCCAGCACTTGTAATTTCCCTAATCTGAGAAATAATACTCCTTTGCAACATAGCCAAATTACAACTCATTCTGATGTTAAAAAACTATGCAGCTACCTATCCTTTTTTCGCAGTATAAACACAGAGAAATAGCTTCCCCACCACCAGCCACGGGTTGGAAGAAGGTCAGCTGTGGCAGCAAAAGGGCTAATCCAGTGGAAGAGCAGTAGCAGCTGTGACAAGCAGCACTGCTGCCCCACAGGTTACCCCCTGCCAGGACACTACATATATTTACATGTGTCTCAGCCAGAATTTCCCCATCCCCCGGGCTCCTATCTGAATGGAGGTTTCATGCTTTGCGCGCAGTCTTTGTTTCTCGGGTACTCACCAGATCCTGGCCATGCTTACGCTGCTTAAAAAGGTGCCTATCTGACTGACTTGCTGTGGGTTTCAGCAAGCTACTGATCTGTTCCCGGGACAGGAAACCACAAAAAAAGTGACTTTTCTCCTCCAGGATAGTTGAAGAACCCTGGTTTAAGTAAACCCCTTTTACAGGACTCTAAGCGAAGCATAAGGCTCTGTAAAATAACCCCACGCTGGACACCAACTTATCCGCCCTTGTCCCTCTCTCTGACCTCCCAGCTAGCTCTAAGTCAGAGATGGGGTTGAAGGTCATGGACAAAGCAGACAAAGGAGGCTCAGACCCCTGGCTTTCTTCCAAGTTTATTCTCAAAGGGGTCCAGGAGAAAGAGGATGGTCACATGGTATACAGAGGTATATCTAGGGTCCAGGAAAGGGGTGGGGTAGAAATTGGATCTCTTCCAATCTCTTCCAAGTCGGTATGGTCAGGGAAATAGGGTCAAGCCACAGGTCAAGGAATGCGCTATCTAAATACATGTTGGGTAGTGGAATGCAACAGAACAGTTGACTTTTCTTCCTCCAAGAGTTGCAGTACAGGCTAAAGGGAGCAAGAGCCGTATCTTTACATTACAAGGAAAATTGTCATTTCCTTCCCAGTAAGGGAGGCAGGGGAGCTCAACCAGCCATCTTTAGGATGCTCTCTTGGTACAGACTTTCATGGGGATAGAGGACTTGCCCTGCTTTTATACCTCAAGCACCAGCCTGGGGAAGTGACCTACTCCAAGCTCTGCCCTTGCAGAGTCCACCTCCTGGCACAGAGTATGCAGTGGCAGAATGCCTCCTTATACACCTCAAAACCCCTCATTCCTGGAGAGAGGGTTAGCAGGAGACAGCACCACTAAACAAGGAGCTGCTGTACTAAGTGTGTCACTCTTCACATAATTGCGCATGATCATAAGCTGTTCCCACCATTGATTTAGAGTTTTAAATAAATTGCAGCCAGACACATGGCTGCAAGTCCCCTTTATAGCAGCATGATGGACCACTGAGCAAAGCCATCAATGTAATAAAGCACCTATCAGCAAAGGAGAAAAAGAGGTAATCTGATCTATATATAATACTCTCAAATTATACTATTACAAAAGGGCACATGGGGTGTCAGCTGCAGACATTTTTATTAAAAGAAATAAGAAATCAAGATTGCCTATGCCATTAGAAAGTGAGATCAGGAACTTGCTGGTACATGAAGAAATATTTAAAGAGAAGCATATAATAAAATAAAATGGGCTATCCTGAAAGCTGCTGCTGTGCACTGGAAATGATGGTGTACATCTGTACAGGAAACCAGAGGGGATACTGCATGTCTGTGAAATAACTGTCTCAAGCACAATTTCCAGACCTTAGGCAGGAGGAAGGTGAGGAATGTGTCTACAGAAATTTTGACCAGAAAGGATAATTGCAGAAGCCTGAGCTCCCCACAGCACTAAATGGTTTACTTCTGCCCAGTGCTCATGGGGTAACCAGAATGTGAATTGGATAATCATGGTTACTTGGATTAACAAGCAAAAGAAAAGCCAGAGGCACAGGGGGTCTGTAAGGCCTAGGGGAAGCAGAGGGCTGTGGCCTCTCATGAGGGGGCTCCCTGTCCTCCTCACTCTCACTATTTAGTGAAGAGGTAGGGGGTTTCTGGATTTGCTGCTGTGCTTTCATGGCTTCCAAAATTTGGCACATTGCAGGAAGCATTTTCAGGACCTGCTCATCTCTCCTTGTAGTTAAGTCATACAGCTTAACCCTGACCATGTCCCAGAGCTGCACCATAAAAGTGCTCACAGGGGTAACCTCAGGAAATTTGACTGAGATGCACTTAAGGATAATCCTATATTCCTGCTTAGGGAGGGTCTTTTTGTGTCTTTCTGGGAGCAACCTCATGTACTCATAAATGCCTCTCTGCTTGTTGGACATTTCCTGTCCCATGTTCCCCCAAGCTCACCTGCAGTCATTTGCTACAGGAATTGATTAGGCCTGTTCCTGCTTTTTTCAGCAGCACTTCACAGTTCCTGGAGGCTCACTGACAGTCAGCAGGTGTCTGATTTGCTCCTCATATGGGGCACCATTTGTCAGGATTCAAGAAGCGGGGAAAACTGACTGATGATCAGAAGCCAATTTATTGGGCCAACATGGCATTTATATAGGACCTCTTAACACTACAATCATCCAGTGACTTTAAACATTGCCCTACACACAGTTTTTCTTGTTAGCCAATAACATCACAGTTCACCTATATGGATATCCATACCTTTACTTGAGTTACTGTTTGCTTAACTCTGCACTGGTCATCTGCTAACATGTCCTGCTCCTTTTCTTGCAGAACCCACATGCACACTTTTCATACCCTTTCTAATCTCATTGCCACTTGCTAAATGCTATTAGAAAAATGAAGCTTAGCTGGGTAAGGACAAGGTAGACAACTGTACATTTACAAGTTGCTGGCATGACCTTCTTGGACTGACCACTGTGTTACACAATAGTGGGCATTTAAATATCAGCCACTAAAAGAAATTATGTCTCTCAAACTTAATGGCCTCATGGGCTTTTTGTCCCACTATAGAAATGCCAACTGAATTATAGGAAACTCTTGTTATTGTGCAGTCTGTGCACATGCTTCTAGAGTCTTTGAGAGAAGATGATGCTCAGAGACAGCACAGCAGTTTCTTCATGCAGATGTCCCACCAAATACACAGATTCCTAAACATAAAAGTAACATTAAACATCTCCAGCTATGGCCTGGCTCAGTCAGAAGACATCTCTAGCTCTCTTATGGCAAGCAATCAGTGGAGTTTATTTTGTTACTTGCTGCTGCAAAAAATACTCCCAGTAACATGTCTTTCTTGACAGGACAGCTGATGTTTCTACCACTGAATTATCAGCTCCAGTTTCAACACATCTGAGATTTCCATCACTAAAAGATGTGTTTCTGAATTCAGTTTCCTACAGACAGCTGTAGAGGCAAGAGTTCTCCCTGTCTCTGTAACACGAGTGGGATCTATGAGAGTCTGTTTCCCACAGATTCCATCACTCTTGCTGCAAACACACACACACGGAAATGAAGCAGCTCCTTCAGTCACATTTATCTGGCTTCCTTTACACGACCAGCAAAGTACGAGACCAAGAAAAGTCCTGGAGGGTAGCCATTTCACACTGGTTTCACATTTGTGATCTGAAACCATAGATGAGGTTTCTTGGCCAAAATATTAAAAGTGCTTATTTCCTCTTTGCAATTGCTTGGGGACAACTGCACCCAAAGCTGTGGTAGACAGGAGTGCTGTACTGAGAAAGAGTATATTGGTTTAAAAGCAAAACCAGTGAGACTCAAAGTCAGAAATACAATTAAATAGGGAAAAAAAAAAAAAAAGGTAAAATACATGCAGTAGTATAAAAAAGAAAGCCCTGACAGAGTCAGAATACAACCTGACACCCTGCTAGTTAGGGTGGTGGCAGCAATCCAGATGAAGTGGTCTTGCTAAAGTGGTGATCCTGTAGAAAGGTCCAGTAGCTCCTGTCTTCTAGAAACTTGTGGGTAAGAGCTGCCTGCTGTCTCCCAGGCTTCACATTATATCCAGGTGGGAATGCTTGGCTCCTCCCCCTGGGCAGAGCATCTCACAATAGGATGATGTTATTTTATCAGTCATGGGATGGGTCCTTGATGGCCCATTAAACAGGAATGTCTCCCCGGAGAGAGTTATCTATGACTCATGGAGCAGGGCATTGATGGCCCATTAACATTAGATAGTCCAGGGGAGGAGGCAAGGAAAAACACTGCCCCTTCTGTTTTTAACAGTTCATGGAGATGGTGATTGAATACATACCTTTGGGCACATCTTTACATTGTAACCTAGGACAAAGGGGTCATATGTTCCCATCCCTGTGGATTCATCCCTGTCAGCCCCTTCTTAACAAATCAAGAAGATAATTTGCAGAAGAAAGATGCATTTCTCCCCTCTGTTTGGATATATCCTTTGAAGTACATATTTGTTCCATAGAGTCCATGGAGATTCAGAACCAGAAAATACCAATCACTGATTGTTTGTGTCTTTTGTATGCCTGTCTCTGCCAGGCTGTAAGCTACACTGATGTTTCATTTTCAGGCAAAGACAGCAAGACTGCTCCCTGCAAGTAGACAGCAGCTCTGCTCCAAAAGATGCCATTCAAAGCAATGTTAAAGACAACTTTTTGATAGCTACCATGTGTGTATATAAAAAAAATATTTAAAAATCCAAATAAGATTATTGCTATCCAGCACAAAGTTCGTGGATCTCTGACTTGCTGGTATTTGATTTTGGACAGAAGAGGGAAGTATTTCTGTAAAGTTTCCATTGATTTATAAAGCAGAAACATCTGCTGAAAGTGTTGTCCCAGGCCATTTCTGACTGCAGGCAGCAGGAGGCAAGCCTGTGGTTAATAAGCTTTCTCCCTCCCTTCCACAGTAGATGTCATTGCAATGAATACAAAGCATAATAAGTAAGTTTACAGGATACGGTCTAACTCAGCCAGTAAATACAAAACACAAACATGGAAAAAAGGCATCACTAGAAGACTCTCAACAGCTTTCAGATTAGTGAGGTACTCCTGCCAATGCAAAAAGAGAAACACTGGACCAGCTGCCTTGAACCAGCCCTGGGACTTGCTTCCATTAAAAATGCCATAAAGACCACTTTAAAGCTCTCCTCTGCAACTCTACATAAAAGTGCTTGCAAGGCTGGGATCTAATAAAATACTGTCCTCTCTGGCAGGACTTTTTGAGAATTTAATTCAACTTGCAGTGTAAACCACATACACACACTGAGAATTTTAATTTCCTCAGTGAGGCTAATTGGCATGTGCTCCCACTGTGGCTAATAGCATCCCACAGGTATCAGAGTAGTGGAAACTTCCCAGCACAGAGATGAGCATGGATTTTTTTTTTACTGCTGGCAGCAATATTAAAAAAATCAAGAAACATTGGTGCTCTCTTGGGCAAAGTTCCCGCAGGATGCTTTTCATGACATTGCTGGTTGTTTCCACCTACAGGACATGTCGGAGAGCATCCTATTGCATTTCATCTGAACATCCTCCCTGTGAAACCAACATCACTTCCCCACCACAGCCATCAGTGACATGGGGCACTGGTGGGTCCACCACCACTCCCATCAAAATGCCTGCCACAACTTCCTGCATCCTGCAGTTCTGAATACCTGCAGCTTCAATCCCCCTCCTATGGGAAAACAGAGACAACAGAGAGGACAGTTTTCTGCCCCTGATGCAGCCAGCAAGCCCCAGACTGGCTTGTGAAAAGGCTTTTTGCTGAGGCTGAGGTGGCTCCCTGTGCTCTGGGAGGGCTCAGTTGTGGGACAAGCACCCCGAGGCAAGCACCCCAGCAAGGTCCACCCATGGCCAGCCAGTGCTGCTGCCCACAGGGTGTGCCAGGACCTCCTCAGGCTTTGCCACCCCCAGGACCCTGAAGCCTCTAGGTCATTAAGAGCCTTGCGGTAATTGTCCAGCAAAAGGCACAGCTACAGGCGCAGCCAGTGCTTCTGTGAGGCTTAGCAACATTGCCTTCTCCCGGGGAATCAAAAATTAGCTGGTACAGAGAAGAGCCTTTTTAATAACAGGATCAACAAGGCTCTTCTTATTATGCCACTTACATGTTACAGCATGTCATTCTGTCATCACCCTATCATTCCTTTGCTGTGCACACCACTCATTTTAACTTTAATGGTGTTACACTTACCAAGGTTATAATTACATATTACAGTGCAGTTTTCCTATACCAGAAAAGGACTAAACAAACAATTACACAGCTCATAAATAAGAGGACACCATACTACTTCACAAGCACACATGTCCACATAAAACCTTTAATTACAGTTGCAAACAGATTATAGAGATTTTACAAAAATGTTATTCCGACTGTGGTAATTGTTAGCACCACCTCTTGGAGAGAACCTCCATCTGCACAGGGCTTCTCCCAGCAGTGCTTCTGTGTGTGGTGCTGAGCGCTATTGTACCTGCAAAGCCACTCCTGAACAAGAAAAGCACCATTAAAAAGCAGCTTGATGGGTTTTATTGGTGTTATTCTTGTTTCAATTATTTAAATATCTGATTATTTTTAAATTATTTGAGTATTTAGAAACACAGATTCCTGATAATCAACAGTGTAGTCAAATGAAAAAGCATATATGACAGATTCAGTCAGCCCTTAAAAGTTTAACACTAGAGCTAAAGAGAAAAACTTATGGCAAATACAAATGACTAGGCAATTGTAGATACTAAGATCAACTGCCACTGTGACAACATGAGAACTAACGGCTTTCTTCCAAAACCACCCATCATCTGAGCCATAAATACCCATCACAGGGGATCAGAGGGAAAAAAATCCCATTTCTAATTCCAAGAGGTTTTCTGGGAAAAACCTGCTACATGTTATTGACGTGAAAAATCATGATGCAATCACACTACCAAGAGGATCTCCCAAAAGAAAGAGACATTTATTCCATTAATTCCTTTCTGCTTATTCAATTTTCAATTTTAATTATGTAGAACAAGCAAATAGAAATGGATGATTGATATTTTTTGAAATGTAAAAAACCTGAAAAGTATGCACTGCTCTTACATTACTCACAGCACTTTGAACTCACTGTGATACAGAGTCCTGTGATTTATGAGGGGCAAGAGTTTCATAAATGGGAATGGGCCAATTTTTCTTCCCTTCATTCTTTTTCTCACATTAGAATAACAACAAACAAACAAAACACACAAAATATGAGAAAAGTATCTCTGTGTCTCTTAAATTTCCCAGCTTTGCCTCTGCTTTCCAGCATCTTATGTATATTACTTCAGGAGGGAAAGTTTTTTGCTTGACTGTAGTAATTTCATCTTCCTTCCTCATAGTTTCAGCAACAAAAAATCTCAGTTTGTGAGCTCATATAGGCAGAATTAACAAGAATATACACATATATACTGAGTCACAATAATCCTGATCACAGATATAGATACGAGCACACACAGGAATAGATACAACTTCTACCTCCCTTATTCATTGTGAAGTCCAACTGGAAGTACTTAACAGAGGGACATGAAGAAAGTGTGCAGGATATGGATCAGGAGCTTGGAGAAATAAGAAAATTTCAGTTCTAAGGTAAAATGAGTTTGTGATGTTTTTTTAAAATAGCAGGAGCTTAAGTCAGCATTTTCAAGATTTTTTTTCAATTTCAAGTGTTTTAAAATAAGGCTGAGCCCTGATCTTTTTAAAGAGGCATGACGATTTCTCAAAACCAGACCCAATGCCCCAGTCACATGAAATGGAGGGCAATCAATATCAACTCTCATTTTTTTAAATCCCACATTTTGACTATGATGGTGCTTGGCTTTTGGCAACGCTATTGGCTGTGAAGTCTCAGCTGAAAGTGTGCACACTCACAACTTAGCCACCTTCCTGTCAATAGGATAAATTGACAGAAGGAAATGGAGGAAATTTCACAGTAATTTTGGACAACATTAATTAATTCTTTTCCAGGGAAAACAATGGGAAAACACACATGTATTTGATGGCTTCATTCCCTGAATAATGAGTTTGTCATGATTTTTGTGTAATAGCAGGAGCTTTAGTCAGCATTATCAGGATTTATTTTCTATTTTTAGTGATTTAAACTTAAAAGGATTTTAAGATGACCATGACGATATAAAATTCCTGAGCACTCACATCTCTATATTCTGCTACATTAGATAGATTTCTAGTGAAAGAAAGACATCTCTACGAGGATACAGGAAACTTATTTGAAGGGGCCTTGAGACAACACTAGTGGTGTCCACTACAGCAGGAATGGAGGGAAGTAAGTTGGGCAAGGAAAGTTGAGTAAGGTCCTCTCAAGATTTTGAAGACTGGAGAGGAAAAATAAACAGGTATAAAGCAGTCTCCTGGGTTGAAGGCGAAGGAGAAACAAGAAGAAAGAAAGTACCTGAGAGGAGGAGCACAGGACAGCATTCAGAAAAAATAAGTGGGAAAGAACTAGTTAGAAACAAATGAGTGACTGGATCATTTCCACCACTTGCACTCGTAACATACATGTCAGTAAGGTGTGTAGTAATTAGCAATATTACAGGGCACTCTGGAAAATGTATGTGCTCCTGGAAGTTAAAAAACTGACGGCTCAACACAATACACTGATGGCATTGCTACATCAGCATAAAGAAAACAACAAAAATGTGCTGGAGGAAAGACTAAGCTCATCCCCCACTACACAGTGGAATAGAGCTCCCTACAGTGTACAGAGAGTCACAACATGTTCGGCGCTTCCCAATTAAAACACAGGAGCAGACAGCCCAGGCCCTGTCAGTGTTACAGGGGAAATAGCCAAACCCACTGAATGGAATTTACCAGCAGTTACAACGCCTTAACAAAAACAGCAGAGTCAGCACATCTTTTGACCTAAATCAACAAAACAAAGTGCTTGGGAGAAGCACTGTTGTATTCACGGTGGACAGCATCTTTCCAAGACGAATGCCCAAGTTTTATCGCCCTTTTAGATGCCGCAAATGGTTTTTGGCAGATGCTTCTACACCCAGATGGCGCCAAATTAACTACTTTTATTATGCTTTTTGGATTGTAATCCTTCCACATACTTCTTTTTGGCATTGCTACTGCACCCAATATATTCCAAAGGAAATGACAAATCTACTGCAGCACCTGGAAAGGGATAGTTGCTTGTACAGACAAAGTCCTGAGATATTGCTGTTGGGAAGAGAAACATGATAAAAGCTGGTCTACATTTCCAGAAAGACTTGGTATTCAGGTCTGAAAAGCAATAAGCACTGAACTACATTAAAACTAGCTGAACTGAGATAACACACATGAAAACTAGGCATTAAGTCAGACTGAGAAAGGGTAAATTTGCCTAAGAAAATAATACATTAATGAAAACTCCTGCATCTATGTCAAAGTGAAATGAAGGCTGGGCTATGAATGGTAGCAATATATCACTGTAATAAGCTCCTAGAAAAGGAAATCACCTGATATTTGAATATCATACAAGAATATGTTTTCAAATGAGTAGAAGCTGTACCTGAGGCACATAATTCTCCCTTCCTGTAACCACTCAGAGCCACCTGCAACATCACAACCTGGTCAGACTGGTGGGGATGCTACATATTGATCCTAGACATTTGCTGATGGTATAAATCACCCTCTGCAGATGGAGAACTTTACAATGTAAAAGAAACATGTGAAAAATGTAGAAAAAAAAGCTCTTCCAGAGAGTTAATTCAATTTTTGACTGACCAAAACCCACTTGTACCCCTGATAAATAAGAAAGACTTGGATCATGTGCCAGTGACTTGTCAAGCCTAAGTAGGTACAATACGCAGACATAACATACTATTGTGCCTGGCACAGCCTTGCCCATTGGCGCTACTGAGATACCTTGCAAACATGTCAGATGTATGAATATTTCAAATTGTTGAGGAAATTGAAGCTTTATGAGAGAGGTCTACAAGCCTTAAAACCAGTCTGATTCATACTTATAACACATCTGATTGGCTAATACCAAAAATGTAGAGCTGCAATATTAGAGTGTGGGAAAAGAGACTGCCTTAAATGCATTAGAATAATAATCTTATTCCAGAAAGAAGTAATATTTTGGAGCCAACATGGTTATCCCAGCAAAAATATCCCTGTGGTACTTCATAACTGAGAATTATGAATAAGCTGAGACATCCGTTTAGTGGTGTGCCACAGACAGAAGACATCCTGCTCTTTCTAGCTATGCCTGTGTGTAGCTGCCTATGAAACACAAAGACTACTGCAGTCTTGCACTGAAGGCTGAGATACCTGCCTCGTTCCTCTGAGTTATGCACATTCCTCACAAATGACCTCCTGACACAGTCCTTTCTCATGGGAACTCTGCTGTGTTAGGGCAGTAGTGCTGAAGCATGAGTGGAGAAACACAATTGCTTCCCATTTATTCGTAATTCTCTTGGCTAGGTTATTATCCTTTAACACAGTGACTTCTAAACTGCAATGCCTTTACTCAAATATTTTAAGGTTTAAGCCTTCAGCAATGCATTGTACATCTCTATTTGATATTTTCTCTCTCTTCACTCTTCTGAAATTCTTGCTTTCAGCAACCACATCCCTGGTTTTTCATTCCTGGAAAAATTCTCATTTCTCATGGCATCTTGCTTGATCATTGAAGTTGACATGCCAAGAGCTTCCCACCAAGATCTTGTTGGCTTTTTTGGCATCCCACTTCTCCACATCTGTTACTTTTTATAGCTATCCATAATATTACAATTATTGTGCCAGTAGCTTGTCATCTTCATATGCACACCATATCATTCACAGATTTCTCCCCAAATGGGTGCCTTCTCTGCGACATTTGCAACTCCAGTCCCTAAAAATCCAGCTGTCTGAAAGCTCTATGTTCTTCCCAAAGCATAAATCACTGAGGCCCAAAATATCTGACAACCTTATACATCATGAAATCAATGACCAGAAAGTAATGCATTCATAACTTGAAAGGGACAATGACAATGAAAGGGACACAATAAACTATCTTTTCCCCCATGCTGTTGAAGTTTAATTAGCATCCAGAAACTTGCTAATGACTGATACCCACAAAACCAGAAATTAATGCTGTTTTTCAATGAATAATCAGGATTACTTTTTATTTACATGAAAGTAAGCTTCTGTTTGCAGACCTTAAAGTGATACTGCCCACCATTTCCTTACAAATCAGGAGCAGAACACAATAACCTGTGTGTCTCAGATGATGTGCCCTCCTTTGCCCACATTCTAAAAATTTGCCTTGAAATGTTGATGAAAACTACAAAACAAGAATAAAAGAAGAGGGATCCCTGAATAGAGGAACATCATCAAGGAGTCATACCCATTTTTTACCATAGTCTGCAACACAAAATATCTAAGTCTGCAGAAGGCAATTAGATATGATCATAATATGTGCTCATATTCAACATAAGAGGAAAAACTAACATTTATTGCCTACTTAATTGTACTGTTTTGGAGGACAGGTGTCTTCTAAGAAAGGCAGAAGCCTCTCTTTGAAATGGAGAATGTAAATTCCCTCCCTCCAAATTATTATAATTTGGAGGTTAAGGAGCTCTCAGGCAAAGATATAGGAAGTAGGAATAACAGTTATTTAATAAGAAAATTAAAATAGAAATACAGTTCTACAAAGAACAAGCCCCAAACACTGACAAAGTCAGAATACAACCTGACATCCCATCAGCCAGGGTCTTGGTAGCAGTCCCATTAAATGGTGGCTGCAGTTCCCCTGGAGTGACAGATGGGGTTCAGTTGAAGCAGTGGTCCTGTAGAAGGGTGCAGTTTTCCTCCAAAGGTCCAGTGATGATGTGGAAAGGTCTGGTTTTCCTCTGGGATCTAGTGGAAAAAAAGGCTGCTTTGGTGTTCCAAATATCAGTTTTCATTTTGGTAGGACAGGCTTGGCTCCTCCCCCTGGCTGAAGCATCTCCCAATGGGATGAAGTAATTTTATCAGTCATACAGTGGGATTCAGTGGGCCATTAGAAGAAGATACCTCCCTGGAGGAAGGATGTATTTTGAAAAGATAAAGAACAGTGCCCCACCTGGTTTTAATGGATGGCCCATTAGCAGAGAATGTCTCCCACAGAGATAAGGATCACTGCCCCACCTGGTCTCCAACAAATAGCGATAGAATAGATACTTTTGGTCACATCCTGTATTGCAACCCAAGACATTAAAATTTTGCTCACAGTCCCATTTCATCTGTACTATTTGCTGGGCCCTGGCTACAGCCTATTGCCCATTGCTCATCATAGTATAGCATTTCCGGGGAGGGGGGGAAGGAAAACAGATGAACAGGCACCATGGCTTCTCAAGCAACAGCTGAAACAGAAGGATAACCCAAACCAATGGGTTTTAAACCACCATAACAGTACCACTTTTCATGTTATCCTACCCCTTCTGTAACAATTTTCCATACTATCTCCTATATTATCTCAAATTGCATGTTGTCCCACTTGACAAATTTACTGACAACAGTTTATGAAGTTTGCAATTGTTTATTGGGTGGGCACCTTCGCCAGCCAAGGTTCAAACCACTATAGCCTACCAGAGTGACAGGTCTATGATTTGTGAGACCTTACAGGAGAAGTCTCTTTTTTTCTCCCAATGTCAGTGTCAAGAGCAAAATCAGGTACATATTCTATCCAAATCTCTCAATCAAAAAGACCCACCATCCCAAAAAAAAAAAAAAAAACCAAAACCCAACAGAGCCCCAAACCTCAAAGCAAGCAGTTAATGAGTCTTAATAACTGATTTATCATTAAAAAGTCACAAACAGAAAGAAATATTTCACCAAACATTTGAGAAAATCAACACAGAGTCTGCTCCCAACCCTCATCAGGAACTATTCAACAATAGAAAAGGTCAAAGCTATGAAAAGCAAATGTCTTTGTCTCTAGGCACGTCCACAGCTATGCCTAAAGAGTGCAGTGTTCAACTTACACCTGGGGTTGGGTTTTTTTGGAAAACAGGAAATAGATGTTTTCTTACATGTCTCTCGAAAGAAGGAAGAAAATTCTTGTCACAGGGTGCAGTTGAGCAGAGGAGCACAGAAAGGGACTGCAGCATCCCTGCTCCCAGAGAGACATACAGCTCCACCAAACTAGATCTTGGAATACATCATCTAATTGCAAAGTCAGATCTGCTTTCAGCGTGGGGTTGGACCAGATGACCTCCAAGCATCCTTTTCAATCTGCAATTTGATGATTCTAATCAGTAAATAACAAAAAAAATAATATTCTGCCAGTGAGAGGGCTTTGATATGTTCTTGTCATAGCTATCATAGCTGATCTAAAGAATTCAATGTGAAAAATATATTGTCGTGCAAATTTCTCCTTATGCACTGCACTGTTCTTGTTTTTTATAGCACACTTTAAAATAAGACACAGCCTTATGCATTTACTTTGGTTGATTCTTTGTAAAGACACCTCTGTGAAGGAAGAATCTTGCACTGAGAGGCTTAGGGCTAGCATGTCTGCAGGGAAGTTATGATCTGCTGTGACAAGCATCTTACATCTTCCCTGTCTCTTTCTGTATGGTCTTTGGTCCTCATGTCACACATCCTGCAGTGCCCAATGACTTCCACTTATCTGCAGTATTTGTAGAACTTTCTGGGTTTTGTGGCTGGCTATTATTTTTGTACCAACTTTGCAGCAATTGCTAGTAACCACAGCATTACCTTTCCAAGCTGTCACAAAAGCTGTGTGCTCAAAAATTTTATCCATTTCAGTAGGAAAGAAAGCCCAAGGACACATATGTTGAGCAACAATCTAACTGCTTAGCTTTCGACTAGACAACCAAGGTTTTTTGCTTAACTGCTAAAAGCAGAACAACAAAACTGTTTGCCAGATCCTACTCTCCTTCCATGCAAGTCCCTTCTCATCCATCAGAGACTGTTCAGCTCCAGACAGGTCAGGGCAGAAGAAATTGGCTCTTCCCTTCAACTTTATTGCCCACTGCATGCACATACATGTCTCACCCCTGAGTATGTTAGGCCACTGGCCATTAGTATAATAGTTCCTTCGAAATGCCAGTGCTCAAAATCAATTGAGTCCCAGGTACCCTTGCAGTAGTAAAAGCCAAGTTTCCAAAGACTGTAAGGCAAAGAGAGGTTTTTCCAAGGGCAAGAACAGCAGTCATGTTCCTGACTGGTTGTTGTCCTTGAAAAAAAAAAATCTGTCTTGCATGTGTGAGCAGCTGGGGCAAGGCATGATCTTCCTCCAGGGACATCCTCTCTTTGCATTGTTTTCCCTTTTTAAGAGTACAAGTGTTGGGCAGCTGCCTGCAACTGTTTCACTGCAGGATTAAATGAAATATATTGTTCTTAATAAAAGAAAAAAGTAATTCACACAATAGGAAGATTTAGTTAGGTTTCTGTAAAAGGAAGAGCAAAGAAGCAGTTCTCCCCACATGTTTACAGCATTTGAGAGTGAATATTTGACTCATATAGCTGCAAGGAGTTTGGCAACATATGCCAAATTTCCAGTGGGACAGGCAGAAGTGCCAATGAAAAGGGATGCTGACAGGCTAGAAATGGAGTAGCAGAATGGTATTTTAACAAAGACGAAAAGTGTAGCTCTACATCTAAGAGCAGCTTTGTTAATTCAGTTGAGTTTCTCAGGCCACATAGCTGAACTGTCAGTGGGTTTGGCTGTGTCACCTCAGTATAAACAAAGCTTGATGAAATGTGAGTAATTTCTAAAAGAAAGCATTTCTGTGGGTTTGATTCTCTGTTTTGTGGCCATTGCCTTGGAAAGAACATTAGTAATTTTGGGCTTTTGCACTTGTATAAAAAACAATAAAAAGGATTTGAGATAAAGTTTTAGCAATGGTTAAAAGCTTGCCAAGGACCTGCAGCCAGAGACTTGCTGGACCCACAGGGTCACCTGGACTGCTGGCAGCCAGCTGTATGGGGGCAAGGAGACTGCCTGCCCTGGGGCTTGGCACTGGCTGCCTTCCCCTTCCACCTCCTCTGTGCTGGGGGCTGAGCCGAGGGTAAGGCAAGTACAACCTTGCTCAAGGCCATGCCTGACAGAGCCTGGGAGGGCATATACACACTGCCCCTGCTCTATATCCAGCACAGGCAGACTCCCTCCCATGCAAACTTGAAAGTCAGGAACTGACAGGATGAGCAGGAGACAGTGGAAATCAGCCAGTGCACAGCAACAACACTTGAAGAAGACACCTACCTCCATCTACCTTCCATATCCCTTCATTGCCCCCTTAGAGCATGTCTATAGACTGGTCCCCTACAACACATTTTTTCCAGAACAGTTAAACACTGTGCAGAATGGTAAAGACTCATGATTCCTCAGTCCAAATTAAAACATCACCTTGCCTCATAGATGCATCTGCTGTTAAGGACACCTTCCCCTCTGACCATTCAGGAGCAATCACTGTCCCACCCCCAGAGACTTTAAATGCTGGTACCAAACCCATTTGCAGAGGGCAGCTCCAGTGACCTGACAGGTGCCCTGCCTCACTTCCTACACATCCCACATTCTCACAGATTTCCTTAGCAGCTCAATCCCAGGTTTCCCAAGGCAGGGGCTCAGACCTCTGGCTCCTTTAAGTAATTTTATCATGGTGCAACAGCAGAATAACAGCTCAAGATTGTGCCTTGGAGAAGGGAACTTAGTTTTGCTGAACAAAGGGAACATTGGGCTGGAGTCTTCCACCTGAGTCCTCAGCTCCTGCTGTATCTCTGAGTGTCTGGTCACCTGGCTGGGCCAAAGGTCCTCATCCCCTTTTTGGGCAAAAGGGCAGCACCAGGTCACAGCCTCTTGCCTCAAGCTGTCCTCACCCAGGGCTCGATCTGCACCTGCATCCTGAGCTACCTGCACTATATGGGTTCCACAACAACTGCCTTAGGGTTAAAGGCCTGGCAGCTCCTCCCTCTGGCCAAACCTGGCAGGAACTCACCTTTGAGATCACAGAAGTCTGTCAAATCCAAGGCATTTCAAAAGCCCAAGTAACTTGCATTATGAAAGCTGTGTAGATGTTTCCAACAAAATTTTGACTTGCTGCTGTAATTGGATTGTAATTGCATCTCAGTTACAGTTATCTGCTAAAAAAAAAATCTTTTCCTTCATTAAAATTCTTGAACAATAAAAATGTTCAAGAAAATGTTCAAAAAATGTTCCCCCCTGTATATGCAGTGTAAGCTTTGTAGCTAACTAGGAAAGAGATCTGTAACATCATTTGACACATTCCAGAAATAATTTTCCAATAAAATTGAAACAGAATGAGTGTAGTGCATATAACAAACAGAAAGTGCTTTGGGGATTGATCTTTAAAGTTTTACCTTCCAATTCTTCCTGCAAAAGTGGTGTCTCCAGATCAGATGCTCTGGCAATGGATGTGCAAAAATTAATACATTTAGCTCTGTAACTGCCCCAAAACATGGTTTTGATTCCCACATAAGCCATGGCTTGCTGATTTCTTGGGTTTACAAAGCTTAGAGGGCTACATTTTTCTGATAGTTTAAAGGCTTACTACAGAATTGTTTTAAAGGGCATAATGGCTGCATGCACTTGGGCTTATCTCAAGACAACACTTTCCCGCAAGAAGGGAAGGGGCAACAGCTTCTGTCCTGTGTACACTACATGTTCTGAGTATGGTAGGTCTGCTGAGTGAGAGATGCCTGAAATATCTATGGAGTGTAATACCTTAAAGCTAAGACTGCACTCAACTGTAGCTCAGGTGAAGATGTTGGCATTGTTAATAGCTCTTTTTCAGTACGGTTGCATCAAACTTAGTTGTCAACAGTGGATGCTGTAGGCAAAGCCAGCTCTGTGCTAAGGGAGTAACAATGACACTCTCTGTCCGGAGCCGGAGAAAGGGCCAGCCAAGACCAAAGATCTCAGTCCAAGAATCAGGTCTCCCTATTTGCTAAAAGAGAGGTTTCCATCCGTCCATGTTGATTGTTTACATGTTCCATCCATAAGGCTTAGAAGCTGTCCTCACCAAGCACCTTCACTCAGAGCAGCAACAGAGGGAGCATGACTGTCAGAAGTCATTCACAATTATCTACAACTTCTTTCCATCCTTAAGATGGAAAGAGAGCAAGGAAATCTGTGAAATTCAAAAATAGGACTATTTCAGTTACTTTTCTCAAATTACTTATCAGTTACTTTTATAATGGCATCTGTCTCTCACTTGCTGGCTTGCAGATACTTTGATAGCAAGTCACAGAAACCACTGCAGCAAGTACTTCACCAGTACTGGGGAAACTCTCAGGGAAGAGGACTACAAAATAAGTACAAAATTGTTACTCTTTTTGCTTTCTGCGTTTATTTATTTTGGACTCACTGGACTAGACCACAACTAAAACTTTATGAACGTAATAAAATTCCCAACATTCTCAGACATGGGTCATGATGTTTATATATTAGGCAGAATACAAAGGTGTATTTATGAGAAGATTTGAAGTACTTAGAGATGCTTGAGCTCAGGCAAAGCATAAAACATGCATAAGAAATGTTTTCAAACTTAACACAGGTAAAATCAAGCTAACCAGGTGACACTTCAAAACCAGAAGTGTTTGAGAAATGGTGTGTTCCTCATCACAGAGCAATCCCACATAGTCACAATGGTGGAGCACAGGAAAAATTCATTAATTTTCAATAGAAGTTATTTATTTATTTATTTTCATTGTTTTGCTATGTCTAAAATACAGCTCTCTCATTATAGTAGTGGTAGTAACTACAAACACCAATAAACAGGAAAAGGTTGCAAGACTAAACTTATATTTTCCTTTCTGTCTTCATAAAACACACACTATTCCCTGATTCAATAAGCAAGATATACTAGTTGACTCAAGGTGAAGGATAATGGGTCTTGGCAACAGATTAGGCTTTCTATCTCTATAAATAAGAAAAAGATACAGGAATCTATGCTGGGATTTATTTCTGCCAGGAGCAAATAAACAGCTCTGTCAATATACAGATAATCCCACCTCCCCACTACCCCCATCTCTATCTTGTCTTTGTTCATCTGTATTCTACTTCATATTAAAAAAAAAAAAAAAAAAAAAAAGAAGAAAAAAAAAGTTATGTACTCATTTGCTCATTTTCCTCCTCTCATACATGGTTGTTTTACTGATTTCAGCATTAACTTTTTTTGATACTTCCTGTCACTGGATGACTTCTCACTTTCTCTCCCCACAAGAGCAACCTGCATTTTCAATTTAGGTTATGTCCCCAGCAGATGTTGCAGGACATGAAGGTCTTGCTTTCTCATTCATTAAAAAGGCACTGGTAATACATTTTATTGTCTTGGATGGAAAATGGCACATATTGCAATATTCAGGAATCAATCAATATGATTTCATAATCTCTATCTTAAAAAAAAAATGACTTAAAAGTAATAATAAAAACCAAGGTCCATGTTACATCTTCCTGAAGAGCATTTGTAAGCATCCTCCAAAGGGTGCTATGGAAGTAAGGTTTAGTATCTCAGAGGACCTCCGCAATTCACATTTACCCCAAGAATCACTTCTTGTTTTCATGATATTTTATATGAAAATTCTGAATGTCTACCAGTGCCTTTGGTTCTCCATGTGGGCCTCCGGGCTATGCCATGTGCATACAGCTACATCTGAATTAAGACTCGTGAACACAAGCTCTCCTGTTCCCAAGGCATGACACCAGCAGCTCACATGGAGCCTGAGGTATGGGTTAAAGTGTCATGTCAAGATATACTATCCTTGACTGCTTGCTGCTGGCCAGTGGCCTGGCCAGGGCCACAACACAAGTCTTCCTTGCAGCAGGAAGACTGGTTTAAAATGGATCAGAGCATTAAAAACCTCAGTACTCTGAACTTACCTAAGAAAGGCAGACAAATCAAATAAGCTCCTGCTTCATTAACTGTCACCCAAGAGCAAGGTTTGAAAGGAAAGAAGACAGGTTGCATTGAAAAGTAACAGACAACGAAATCTAATCAGAAACTCAATATACCAGAAAATGGTATGCTACCAAAGATTATTTTAAGCTTATGAACACTAGGAAATTGCTGTTTGTAGTCTTAGGATGTTTGCAGTGTCATAGAACCATCTGTTGCCTGATTTCATAAACACCTACTGCCAAACAAATATATGTGTGTATGCATCTTTGTGTGTATACTTTATATACACTCATATTTACTTATTCAATTCTTTGTGTCGAAACTAGGAACAAAATGAGGTTATACCCTACAGCAAAACATACAAAAACATAATGTGGAATCACCAGAGCTGCCAAAAAAATCCCTGCTTAGAGAGAAGATTAAATCTTACAAAATGGACAGCAAACCACAAGTTTCATAGAGAATGCTTGTTTCCAATATACTTAGATTTTATCGTTCCATTGTTTCTTCCTGTATTATGGAAACAATTGTTTTTTACTAAAGCATAGGTATGTCAGTGCCAAAAGCAATGATCCGTCTAAACCTGCCATTATGACAGTAAGCAATGCAGACATCATACAATACATTGATATCTCACCATCTATTCCCAGCCACATAAATCCAGCCAGTGGCTGTGTCTCAGGTTTCCTCATTTTCCATAAATTTGTCAATCTTCTCTTCAGCTGATATGCAGTGCTTTTTATTGCTGACTTTGGAAATCTCCATAATATAAAAACTCTTTGTGTAACAGAAATCCAGCTTGGGTTATAACTGAGGTTGGTGATATCCAGCTGGTATATTTGGTTTCCTGATTACACACACTAACTTTCCATTTGTACCTTTCTGTAAGCACTTGCAGAAAGCACTTATGCCTTGAGGTGGCTGCTGGCACCCTGGGACCAACAAGGAGAGATCAGAAGCAATTTTGCACACTGTTTACCTTCTCCAGGCCATAGGCAGCTGAATCTCAGTGGTAGCCCCACAGTGGATAAGTTCAGTGTGGATCCTTCCTTCCTGGCTGTTCCTGGCTCCCAGCAAGCAGCAGCAGAGCTCAGCAGCATCCTGCTAATCCCTGAAGCCCCTCAGATCACTCCCCAGTGATCTGCCTCCCTCCACTTGGATTTATTTGTGACCCAGGATCTTTCTAAGTAAAGGAAACTCAACAGGAGTCACACTGAACTCTGGTCAGTCAATGAAATGGTCTCATTTTGATTGGGCACTTGCCACCTTGGCCAGGGGGGCTGTTTTCCCAGCATCTGTGCCCATAGGGCACATTGTGACCCTGCTCCACCTGCCAGAGGGGATGATGTAATACCCAGATGATCACAACTGAAGTTATTTTCCATCTCAGCAAGAAGTAGACATTTTCTCAAATCCCAGGGAGGTCCTGGTGCTTGGCTAGCAGTACCATAAGCTCCTGAGCCATGATGGCACCAAGGGCCTGTGGAGCCAGGAACATTTGGGAATTCAGCCACTGGGACTCTAGGCTCAGCAACCCTAAACATGGACTTGTTTTCCTTCCTGCAAATAACCTGTTCAGTTTTGTTTTATTTTCATAACTAGTCACAGCAAAATCAAGCCTCCTAGCAGTGTGATGAGCTGTCTCCACACCATTCCTGATATTTGGCTGTGACAATCCCCATCCTGCTGGCATTGGAGCATGGCTGCCCAGTGCCAGCCCCAGTGAGCACATGGCTAGCAGTGGAAGATGGACCCTACTCACAGGGGCCTGCCTGCAAACTGAGGGACACCATCAAGCAGAAGGGGTTGAGTGGGCTTCTTCTTCATGGCATTGGACAGCATTGAGACCATAAAAAAACCTGGTGCAGCAGGAGCAGCTCCAGCCACGTGGCATTGCAGACTCACAAGCACCTTGCACAAAAAAGGAGCTGAGGGGCACAGCTAGGATGTGCAATGGGAGATGAGATTTCAATAATCTGACAGAAATACTGCTTGTACATCTGACAGAAATTTCAGCTTGTAAATAATTATCAATGTGCAGACTGAAATATTCCTATTCCCGGGATATTTTTTTTCCTTTTAAAATTGAAATTTTTCCTTCTTCTGTATATGCTAGTTGTTTGTAGCCTAGGAACTAGCATTCTGACATACCTCTATGCATTTTCAGGCTTCATGTTGCTGCGCACAGAGATCCCTCTAACTTTTTCTTTGTGCTGCTGACACTTCTTGGCCTTGACACTCTGGCTTGCCTCTGTACATTTAAACAGTAGCACAAAGCTAGGCTGCAGGAGCCCAAATGAGGCAGACAGCCCCAAGGAGCACAGTGGGATGGCAAGGAAAGCAGCTGAGAGACTCTGGAGAGCACCAGCAAATGGGAGCAGCCATATGGGGGTGAGGAGAAGCAACCATGGCTGCATGGACAGCCATCCATGCTTCCCCATGCCTAGGAAAGAAGGTCCAGGAGGGCAGCCCACCACAGGGATGGGGAAGGAGAAGGTTATCCTGAGGATATGGTGGCTCCTTGCAGGCAGAAAATCTGAAGTGAATATATAAACATACCACACTTCCCAGCATTTCCAGGTTTTCAATTAAAATAATCTCATTCTATAACACTGCCAGAGAATGGCTCACTGAGAAATTTATAACCTGAAGTATAAAGGAACTCAATCACTATTTCTATGGGAACATTTATTAAGAATATAAAAATGAAAATTAAATTGCCAGATTAGGGAGATTTGATGCCCTTTGTGGACACTTTTATTTTCAGGACAAAGTTGTTTTGCTTCCAAGAAGTCTGATGAATTCATAGATGGGAACTCACTAAAATTATCCACCATGGTATTGTATACCACTCATTTTGCTTGCTGTTAAGTGATATTTTGTAGTTCCTCTGTTGACTCGAGAGACTGAGTTGATTGGCCTGGGTTAAGCCAAAAAACCAAAAATAGAAAACCACAAAACATTGTAACATATATCCAAAATCATAAATGTGTAATCAAAGCAGAGAACCCTCTGTTAACATCTTCTTAATGTAAAACAAGTATTTTTTGAAGCTTGAAAATAGAGTTAATGGGACCAATTTTTAAAAGTAGCTTTTGCAAGCCCAAGAGTTTTTGATTACTTAAATGCAGATTGCTGAAGGCTGGGCTGCTCTCAGGAATCCCTTAACTTTTTGATGGCTTAGTGCTGCACATTTACATCCCTGTGAGCTGTGTTGGTCCTTCCTGGAAGAGCCAGCCTTCCCATGGAACTAGTTACACATTTTCCATGAACTGGTTCTACAGCTTTTTAAGACAATTTTGCACTTTACTTATAACTGGGTCAATAAAATAAATTGGCACACCAATGCCAAAATCCCCACGCATTTCTTTCTCCTGAGAAATTCAACTGCTCAATAAAAATGAATGACAGGAAAAAATATTTATGACATGCATTATCTTACATGAAAAACCACCAATGTTTGGTCTTGATTTAGGTTGTTTCTTAATACTGCCACAAGATGTTAGCACCTTGACATTAATGCTGCTTTCATTTCTAAGCTAAGGTGTATTTTCCACCTTATTCTAGGCATCTACTGTGCTCCTGCCCTAGGGTACAAAACTTTGCCTCTTTCCTAGTCTTTTAGCAATTATCAATGAACATATAATAACTGTGAAATAATTAACCTGTAGATCAATCTCTTCTCCCAAGTACATCACCAAGTCAACTGGTAAACACAGTAGTAGCAATATGAGCATTTCAAAAGGTAAGTTTGGTTTTCAAGAGATAAATATGTCTTTTTATATGACATATACTTGAAAAATATCCAGCATGTCTGAAAAAAGTTACTTTCTAGATGCCTCCTACATATTCAAATTTCTTCAGTTTGCTGCAACACTACTTTTCCCCTGAGAGTTACACAGCATCTAACACCACCACAGTCTTGGCAGAAAAGTCCTTGTTGATACTTCTATCACTATAAAATCCACTCAGGCTGAGTGAATTAATTACTTACTAAGCTGACAGTTTTTAGGACAGTGCAAGATAAAACCAACCAAAAAGAAAGACAAATATAAAATTCCAAATAGAATCACAATATCTGTTGAAATGTTAAAATAAAAATGGGATAATGTTTGCAGTGTTGAACATGGGTCCTTGGATGAGTTTTTAGTATCACATTTCGAAACATATGGCTCATACGGCTTTCTTGCAATGCTTCTCAACATGCATATCAACCATTCCCAGTAGTCCAAAACCTCTCAGGCCAACTCTGGAAACTATTTAACACCTGAATCCCATTTCTACATAAACATCTCATTTCCTTAATCATAGCTGGGAGAACTGTACTCCTCTACCTCTCTTGACTTATTCATAAATTTTACATAATATTCCCAAAGTTCTTTAAATATCACTCTCTGGGAAAGAGGAAAGCCCAAAAAAATCCTACACAGATTGAAGTGAAACAAAAAATGAAGTGAGATCAGCAGTGACAAGATGAGCTTTGCTTTGGGTCTTGGAGATGAATAGATAGATAGAGAGATAGATAGATGGATAGACAGCCAGACGGCATGTATACGCACTACTAAAGGCCTCAAATTACAATCCATAATTTGTAAACTCCAGATAACAGCATTTCAGTATGCATACTGAAAGAAACTCCAAGCTATTCTTAATTCATGGCACTGAATTTTCCCTCTACTGTCACTTATATAAAATTATTTCCATTATTCACTAGAACAGATAAATTGCAAAATCCAGAAATTAATAACACAAGTTATATTTATGGAAATACTGCATAATTTTTGAAGAAACAACTTTGTGCCATGTCATTGGTTCAAGGCAGATGGCTCATAAACCTCTCAGCAATGTATAAAACCCAGGATTATATTTTACAGGCTCCCCGACCTGCATTTCACAGAGATGACTGAGTGCTGCAGCAGAGAACCAGAAGCTATTTCTACCTACTGGTGTGATGTGAGGTGAATGGGCCCATCACCTGCACACAGTGCAGGGTGAGACCAAAATGGGGAGTGACCAAGAGCTGCTGTCCCCACCAATGCCCTGCACCATGCTGCACTGCCAATGATAAGCACTCCAATGATCCATGCACTCCTAGATTGCTTAAATTAATTTTTGGCCATATGCTCACTCCCAAGACTGAGTGATGATGCTGAAACAAAAGCCCATGGGAGCAGCATGCTACACAGCAGTCTGAATTTACAAGCCGTGCCTTTTCTGGATCCACAAATATTCATTGGCAGCCCTTCTCTGTTATTAGTATACATGGTAAGAACATCTGGTTTCACATGACATAGTCTCATTTATCAGCATTTTACAAGAGACACCTGCTTATTTAAGTCAATATATCTACAGCTGAAATACTCCCATTTATCCTACTTATTCCTATTCCTACTTCTCCCGTGTTACAAGTATGCCTGAGGTTTAATTACTGGAAAACCTCTGAAACAGTATGGGTTGCAGATACTAATGGATACCCTAACCCAGGTCCACTGTGTGCTTGCTCAGGGATGCTGCCCATGCTGGCCACAGCTGACATACAAGACCACACGCCTGCCTTGTCTCCTCTGCCCTACTGGTGCTTCTTTCTGGACTCAGGTGCTGAGAGGGAAGAATCCATCATACTTCAAAGCAGAGTGGTTGTCATGGTCTGCACAACCTGAGCGGGGGTCGTGATGGTTCGTTTGACCACAGGGTGCAAAAGACAACAGCAAGAGACTAAGGTTTTGTTCAGCAACAAGCAGCAAAGCAATTTATTGAGAGCTAATAATTCAGTTTTGGGGTAGTGGTAAGAGGGAGAGAGAGATAAAGGTGAGGAAGCAGAAAAAGAGAGAGAGAGAGAGAGAGCTACCAACAGATGTGACAATGTCCTCGGATCATCTGTCGATGTCTTCATCCGTTGGGGAGAAAGAAATCTTGAGGGGTCTCTTCAGAGGGTACTAATTTTATAGTCCATTTCAAAGTGAGTGGCCTCTTGCCAAAAGGTGGGGAGATTTATGGACTATTGTGTTTATGAGCCCGTGGCTTCAAGAATCAGGAGAGAATGCCACAACCAGTACCCAGCTGGAGAGCAGTGCGCCATGGAAGTAGCATTGGCGAGCACAACATAGTCCCTTGGCAAGCATCCACTTTAGTCAGGCCAGAACTCTCTGCCCACAGTGAGAGGTGAGGTCCCAGGGGTCTCTCAGAGTCTCAGTCTGACGATGATTGTGAGGCAATTCAGGGAATCTTCGGACCGACCCTTACAGTGGCACAGCTGGAAGCAGGAACTCCAGGAGGAAATATTTCCACACAACTGGCCTGCAGAAAGAGAGTGGTAGAGAAGTAAAGCCAGAAAATTATGTACAGAAATCTCTGTTCAAAAGAGGATATTAAGATTTCTCCCAAAACACTGCTGAAACTCAGAATTAAAATCATCCATGCTGTTTCATTTTCCCCTTGCAAGTACATCTTCTAGGGACATATGGCCCTTGAATGCCATTACCTCATAGCATATTTTTCTGTGTCTCAACACACAGGGTGGATGGTACTACCTATTGAGCAGGAAATATCTTGATCTCCACTACAGTATCGCCAGCCTTCTGTGTCTGGGCAAGAAGAAGCAAGGAGTGATCTGAGTAGGCTGTCAGAGCTCTCCAGGGATGTGGACATGTTAATTGCCAGTGACCTCCCCAGGAATCTCCTGGCAGCAGAAAAATTGTGAACTCAGAAATCTCACTTGTTTTGCAGATCCTTAAGGCAGAAGTGGGTCCCTCTCACAGCCTTGGCTCAACATGCTGTACTTCAGCTTATTTCCATCTAGGTCTGTCTCTTCCACCCCCTTAGCCAGGCCCCCTCTGGCCTCCTCAACCCACCAGTGCTGGGAGTAGATCTAAGAGTCCTGAGGAGCATCAGGGTAGCTCCCAACCCATTTGAACTGGAGACCAAACCCACCCTACCCACATTTCCTCCCTGCCCAGCCTACTCTTCCTTGTGTCATCCCTGCCATGGCACTTCTGAACTCATCCACCTTCAATTTAGTCTATTCACCTAGGTCAAGTCCTTGACCCAGAGTTTCCAGTTCCCTTGTTCACTTGTGGTGCATGGATGTGTCTGTCTGTGTGTTGCCATGCCTGAAGACTTCTTGAAGAACGGAGAAAGGAGAAGAAACACCAGGACATACATTTCCATTGAAGCCATGAGCATATGAACTATGCAGAGACCATGTTTCACTATTACTTGGGTGGCCACAGGATTATACAGACCAAGTTTTGCTCTTCCAACTGGTCTCCATTACTTTTATTCATCTGGAAAATGCTGTCATGCTGACAAGCCACATAAAAGATGTCATACTAGACAAATGGATGGAGATTCAAATGGACAGAGTGTGGGATCCCAAGGATGCTTCAAAGGGCTTTGTGAGTTCAGAGTTGTGAATGCCATAAATGCTATCACAAGTGGTTCACTGACACATATTCCAAGTGGTCAAAAACCAATTTCCCCACAGCAACTTGTGACTCATTTGTAGCCATAGCAATGCTAGGCAGAAGAGTACTCTTGGAAAGCTGTATCAGCCTTGTTAAGAGTCACACTTTTTAGATGAAATTTTCAGGGATCCCTAGCTTTGAGAAGGTAAAAGCATTCTTCTTCTGTTTTTAGCCATGATTTTCCCTATTGCATGTTTCTTTGTACACTGGTGACTGTCTGGTGCACACACTTCTACCTGCTGATTTTTAAGCTCTCTTGGTTTTGAGACATCTTTCTTCTGTTTTGATCAGTTGATACTTTACTTGAAATCCCTATCTGGCTGCTAACATAAATTGAAAAGGAAACTGAGTATCTGCAGTATGGAAGGTTTTGGGTTACTTCAAGTGATTATCAGGCCATTTCACATTTGCTCATGGTACCATTAAAATGCTTATAAATGCCCCTCCTCATCCCTGAATTGCTTTGCCTTGCCCAGCTTTAACTCATCATGGCTTTTAACTCTCATTTTTTCCTGCTAGCAGTAACATAGATTATGTTCTTGTGTAGTTGCCACCTCTTTTTCATTTCCAGAGTTCATTTGTTAACCTCGTGTTTTTGAGTAGTCCCTTGTGAAGTCACATTGGTTTTTTACTTGTTCTCTGAATATCTTTTTCAGAGGAATTTTAATCTGTTGCATCCTAAATTCAGATTTCTCAATATAATTTTCCAGCTTATTTGCACATCCTTGGATCTGAGGTACTTCTCATTGTATCCAGTCTACTAAGACTCTGATCTAAGTAGGCAGTTAAGCATGTACTTAATTTAAAGAACATGCATAATCCAATCCCCATTCAACACATATTGCCTGTTCCAATGGGACAAAACTCACATGCTGAAAGTTTCTGTAAATTTGCAAAACTTCTGTTCTTGAAATCTAAGCCATTCAGTACAGCTGCAATACTTTCTGTCTCCTAAACATTTTTTCTCAACTAAACAAAAGGAGATTTGCAATACTCTGTTGTTTTCATCTTTTCATTTTCATAGGACTTGTCACCTTCTGGGCTTTTAGGTCACTACCATTTTTTACATCCTTTAGAGAAAACCAACAGCATGTTTTACCATACTGGGATGAAAAGTCACCATGTTCTTGAAAAGCAAGAGATCACTTATCTGGTCTAAGCAAAATGAAGCAGACATTTAGACTTCCAATTTCTGACAAGAAGAATTTACATATTTTGAAGAATCTGAAGAAATCAGCTGTGAAGGCTCAAACTTACACATCTTCCTTTTGGCTGAGAAAGTGCCCAAAGCCCATATGCTCTCAGGCCAGGCTTCACCTCAGCTCTCTGTTCAGGTGACTTCTTTCCTGCTTGCAGAAAGTGGTATCTACCATGCATATGGAACTGTGTTTCCATGAGATGAAGGAAAGGGGAAAGGCTTCCCACCGCCATCTCCCTGGGGTAATATGTCCATTTCTTGCTACAAACCCTCCTGGAAAAGTTATTATTCAGTAGTATAGCATTGTCTTGATGATTATTTTGTTTGTTTTCACCCCAAACTTCTAAAAATATTCATTTTTGCTCTAACAACCAATTACAATTGAAAAGAAATTGAAATGAAGTGATATGACTGAGCAGCAAATGTTCTTTTTACCAGTCAGCTTTGCATTTTAAACCAGAGGTAATGTAAAGATAATGCTTAAAAACTTTGCACTTTGAGACAATCAAGCAACATTCCTGCAGTCAATCGCAGTACTTACAGTTTCAGTCACTGTCTCCTAGCTAAATTGTTGGCTTGGGGTAGAACATGATTTCCAGGCAAAAGGCAGAATAGAACACAGATTTGCTTGATTCCTGGCTTGGTGTCCTGTCATTGTCTCACACAACATTTCAGTTTAAATTGTTTTGAGTGGTTTTTTTCTCTCTCTCTCTATACTTTATTCATTTTCTTTTTTTTCCTTTTTTTTTTTTTTTTTAAATTTGGTAGGTTTGCCTCATGTTTCAGTATTATCTGCTAAAAATGCTGTGCAGCTTGATACTATCACCAACACCCCAACAGCACCTTATCACGTTATCACTTATTCCTTTTCAAGCAGAAAAGGAATTTTTCTTGGTGTTACTGGATGCAGTCAAGAGTTGTGTGGGACCCCTCTGAGAAGAGAACATACTATGAATTTAGTTTAAATCAGGTTTGAAGAGTTTTTAACACAAAAATAAAAAGCTTTATTAACATAGGAAATTGTTCAGAAGAATCTGCATGCTACAAAGCAGGGCAATGTTGCATTCCCATGAACCCAACATGCTGCCTTCCGGTCTGAGATCTGACCAACAGGAAGACAGACCCTCGACTCCCCCCACTGCCCCCTGGGAAACCTATAAAAACTGGAAACCGTGTGTGCCCTCTCTCTTTTCCCCTGCGTTCCCTCAGGAATAAATCTTGGAACCGAGCCAATGGGGAGAGGGCCACTCTCTGCATGCTTATTCATAGCACAGCATATTCCTATTTCTAATTAGCTAGCCGGGAATATTGGAAATAGAGAAAATAGCTGTGATAGGGCAATATGCCTTAGATGGTAAAATTACCTAGAAAACTGGAAAGGCTTCCAACTATACAAATAAGGTACAGCACTGCAAAGCTCATACCAATGTGGAAAGTTACAGAAAGGTATTCAGCAAATTCTTCTCAGGAATAAAGGGCAAGCATGTTGCAACCAGCAGCCAAACATGGATAACATGTTATTTAATGTATTAAAGATGTTTAACATTTCTTCATAACAAAATAGAGGAGTCACAAAGTACTGATTCCTTTGGATATCACAATTCTACAAGTTTGAAGACAAAGAATATACCAAGTTTCCTTCTCATTGTAATCTCCAACCCTGAAGCTGGAGGGAGAGGTGAAAGTTTGTGGAAATATGCCTCCAATGAGGGAGAGGCAATTATTCTTTGGACTGCTTGAACTTCTTATTGGAAGAGTCTGCTGCCTGAATAACTGCAAGCATTTTATCTCCTAGGGATGAAATAACAGAAAAATTGCTATTATATTAAGTAATCTGAATATTATTTTGTAACCAGTACTGACCTTTAAATTTATCCACTTTCCTTATCAAATGTTTTCTTCCAAAAACTAATTACTGAGTCATTCTTTTCCTGTCTCATGTAAGTACTGTTTTTTTCCATTTTCAGAGGTTTTTGTATTTGCATGAACTACTCCCGTTTCTCCATTCTAAGGCAATTTCGCTACTAAAAATACCCCAAACAAACACAGAAGGGACATTTAGTAGACAGATATCATGTGTCAGAAGAGAATTAGAGAATTATAATACTCTCTGGGCATTTATTTGCAGTCATTAACCTGATAATTTTCAAAGTACTTTTGAGCCATTAAAGCTTTACAAAATCCCATAAAGTTGGTGGTTTTACTCTTCTTTCACAGACAGTAAAAATAAAAGAAAAATCACTTAGTCCCTGTGCTGTAGGTCATATAGATAGTAAGAGAGAGGTGCTATAAAAAAGATGACAAGGCTACAATGTTCCAACCATTAGCCAACACCATCTACTTTTGAAATGAGCAGTCAGTAACATGGCAGTCTGAATGAAATGGGGAAATCCCTGCAACTTCTTGAAAGTTATCACACAAGGCTGCCTTTCCTAAAAACTGGAGAGCCAAAAGTGAATTCTGAATCCCATTATGTATCTTTCTACATTAAAATTAAACCAGTCAGGTGCTTAGACAGTGCTCTAAACCATCTAAAATAGAGGAGGAACATAAAAGAAGAGCCTGCTTCTTGGCATCTGCATCTCCCAGGAGCTGTGGGGGTAGAAAAAGCCCATGTGTGCAGCAGGAGCAACAGGAACAACAGGACACTGGGGGGGAAGGAAGGCTTCACTACGTGAAGGCACGTGAACAAGATTTTGTGGGCTGCTGCATCTGGGGTCCACAACCTGCAGCACTGTTTGCTTGTTTGCTGACTGAGGCTGCCACTAGTGCCAGTTGGGGCAACTCTGGAGTGGGAATACAGCTGTACCTGTGCTGTGCATAGAGCCACTCCATCCATCTGGTCCAGTGCCACACTGGAGGGTTCCTGCAAATACAACTTACAGACTGGACCTGAGGGCATGCATGAAGCTGTTGTCAGGGGAGGTTGAGTATTTGGAAAAGTTTCCACAGACGCAGGGTGTTTGGGCACTGGAACAGGCTCCACAGGGGAGTGGTCACAGTTCCAAGTCTGCCAGAGCTCACAAAGTGTTTGGACAGCACTCTCAGGCACATGTGACTCTTGGGGAAGGTTCTGTGCAGGGCCAGGAACTGGACTTGATGACCCTTATGAGGGCCTTCCAGCTAAGGGGTTTCTATGATTCTGTGATTGCTTCTGAAGTTTCAGCCCTGTACAGAGAAGCCTCTCCAAGCAGATTGCATCCAGCACTTGGGATGTATGGAGCTGAGATCATTACAGTGCCGTGATGATCACAGCAAACCTTGAAAGGAGTCCAGACCACTATTGCATAAGACTTGAGCACTTTCCTGGCAGTGACTACAAATAATATGAAAATGCTGAAACTGAATTTATCCTCAATTTCAACATCATCTTTCAGAAAGAATAAATAGCAATGGAATTTCAAGGGGAAAGGCTCCTATAAAACTAATGGCTTTTCACTCTCCCTCTGTCAGCAGGTAATTAATTTCTGGTGCTGTAGGTGTATCTGAGTGACTTAGAATGGAGTTCTGGAAGTCACAAAGAATCAAGAGAGGTTCTGACCGAGGCTTAATCATTCTGTTCTCAGCCCTTGCTCTGTCCAAAGCTCTGCTGAATGGAATCAGCAAGAATTTTTCCTTGAAAAAGGCAAAGGAAAATGTCAAGGTAATCTTGGTTTGTGACTTGGGATCTCACATAAAGAAGAAACTAAAGCAAGACAGATAAAAATAGTATTATTTTTTCTCAAAATAAGATGCATGATGTTCAGCACCTCAATCTGCCCTTTTTTTTTCCTAAATTTGTATGTCTACTCCCAAACCCAATATAAACTGGCTGATTGGGCTCTCTGAAACATATTCTACTTTGCCTGACACATTAGTTTGGAATTGTAAGTTAATTAGAGAGACCCAAGATCTAAAATCTTCTCAAAGTGAGTCACCAGTGATAACAGAAAAAAGCAAGTCCTACATCTTCTCTCTCCCTATTTCTAGTCTAAACATAGGAGCATGCAAATCTGTACTTCTCCCAACATCAATCTGCAGCACTTCTGGAAAAACATTCCTGAGCCAAACATTAACTTGTCATAGTCACTGCAAATTAGGTCTCAACAATCTACCTCTAAAAACCTCCTGCGCTAGAGCTGAGAATAGAGACATGATAATATTGAATGGTTTATCATATTTCAATTTAACTTTAAAAAGTACTAATTAGACAACATAAATCCAGCATATATGCATATAAATAAGATTACTTTATTTTTTAATATAGAATTTTTTTACCAGTGTTTATTAAGCTACCTTTCAAACATCCAGAAATTTTAGTTTTTAAAACATCAGGTTTTTTAGAAAGCAGTAAAACAACACAATTTTTCTGCCAATCAACACATTCTCAAACACAGACTTCACTTTTTCCAAAATTTCATAGATATGTTTTTAATTCTTTGTTATTTTTTCCCCAAAATGTAAATTTTGGTTTAATCAGGGCTGCCATCAGAGACAGAAAGTCCTGCTCTTGATGTAGATATTCAACAGTGATTACATGCATTAACCATTATCATTCTGCATTGCCCTTTTAATTTCTGCAGAAGAAAAAGCAATTGTCCCCCAGAACAAATTGCCTGATCCACCTCTAACGGTTGGAGTAACTCCAGCCAACTTTACATGAAACTCGGTTGACATGCTATGAGAAACAGTAGCTTGGGATCACCTAATTGAAGATTGTTTAATAAAGCAAGCAATTGTTAGTCAGCATAGGAGGTTACATCAGGATGTCTCATTGAAAGAATGCATTCTGAGGTGTAAGCTTCCTTCACTTTGCCCTTTGCCTTGCAGTATTTTGTCTAACTGCTCACATGTCACCTGGAAGGCCTGTCTGGTTTTGCCAGGATATTATTTCAAACCTTCTTTTCAGCAGACAACAGTGCTGCCCAGCTGGTATCCTCAGCCTGTGTTTTAGTATGCTGTGACTTCTGGTGATGAATTTATCAATGGCACAATTAAACAGGAAAACTTTCCAGATACTACAGGAGGAACACCATGGCTCCTCCAGCTCAGCCCTTGCCCTTTCAGGTGGCGGCTCTGTGGCCTCTTTAAACTCTTCCCTGCCTCTTGAGAGTCTGCCTACAAATTCCCATCTCTCTCAGGTTCTTTTAGACTCCTGCACAGCTCAGCAGCACTGAAACCCTGCTATACTGAATCTCTACACTTCCCTTCCTTTGCAGAAGAATTAGCTCGTAAAAGAGAAATATCATGTAACCTGGTACAATTTACCTTTGAAAAACTCCAGTTGCTTTTAATTTTTACATTCTCCACTTGCCTTTCTTTGTTCTCTATTGTTTCAAATCTCTACATACAACTGGGTTGATGCTAATGAGCTGCCCAGATTATTTTTCCCTTTCTGTAACAGAAGGTGCTACAGACATTATCCCCCAACCATAAAGTGCTGGAGTTCACAGGTTAGGAAAATTCCTTTCTACCAGACTTGCAATTTCCTCTGCCATATCTTGAACTATTATGAGATGGACATTATTCAGCTACTCTTCAGTGCAGACACATTTATTTGCACTTCCAATTACTCCTACCTTTGTTCCTACAGTCTGCCTTACAATATATAGTCTAAAAAAAGCAAAGTAGTCTTTAGCTTGAAATAATACTCGGACTAGCTTTATCTTTATCCCCTCCTTATTTGACTGTGGAGGAGACTTCTTTGGACCCAGTTTTAGTCAGATGAAATACATTAAGTTTGAAATTGGTCTTGTCTCCAGTTACACATCTCAACAAGTTTCAGATAAGCCATTGATGGCACTGAGTTACAAGACAGAAAGGTCCCAATACTTATAAACAATCAAATTTGAAAGTTCTTTCCCCTGGAATTGCACTGGCTAATACGCCAGTTAACATCTAAAAAACCCACTTGGTCCAAAAGAGAGAAGAAAATAATTTCAACATGGATTTCAGCTTTCAATATATTTGCCATTTTGAGTATCTATGTTAGCAAACACTGCTCAGAAACTGTTGTAATGACTACCTTACCCTATGTGCCGCAACATCCCAGAAAGAGACCCATCCAAGCAAACAGCCCTGTCAGGATCTGACATGCTTGAGCCCAACCTTTTATTTCTGCAGAGAATTCATTCATCTTCCAGCTCACCCAGAACACACCATACACTTCCTGCCCACCCATCATCCAGGAGACAAAACTAGTGCTCACAGCAAATACAGAAAAAATAGGGGGAGTGTGTATTCATTAAATCCCTAAAACCCAAGTCTTCTGGCAGATCTTCCATTCCCTGTCTCAAGCTCCTTCCATCTTCTCTATGCCAAAACCCCAGATGAAGCCTTGATCAAGTTATATACATGGAGGAATTTCAATCCACTTAATATAATTGCTCACTGCTCAATATGTTGAATGTTTATGAAGCTGCCACAAAACTTTAAGTGCACTGTAGAGGTCTGCTTTGAACTGCCAAAGAAACTGGAGGTTCTCGTCATAAAAGTGAGGTCCAGTGTGTCACAGAGCATCCATTTTGTGTAATTTGAACCTGGAAATGATTTCTAAGTGTTTTTTTCAGAACTGATGAGTAACCACTGAGGAACTAAATTCATGATTCCAGGTTAGTACTGAAACAGTTTTTCACAGTAGGTTTGGCCTTCTAAGAACCCTCTACCCGACAATGGCATCTCCTCTTGCAATATCCACATTAAAGAACAGCTGAAAGGAAAAATGCTTTTTTCCCTCACATCATACTTCTAACACAACCTTTACTTTTAGCTTCTATGGGGATTTTATAAAAGACTGAGAGAGCAAGACATCCCAATACAACCTCATATCATAGTGGTTGAAGTAGTGTATGTTTAGCCAGTGTCCATAATGTTTTATATCTCAATTAAACTGCATGCTTGTGAACTATATTCTCATGAGAGATGCCTCACCTGACAGTGGCATGGTGGTGCTCCCAGGTGCTACGTGCTGAAGTAGAGCTGACAGCACATCTTTGCTTAGGGATGCCCTGAAATAAGCCATGGAGGAATGCTCCTGGGCTTCTGAGGGCTTTAACAAGGCAGGCACATGAGTAATGCCCTCTGGGGCCAGACTAGTCATCCACCCAGTCCTGCAATCTGTCTATGGCAATGGCTATACTGTAAATAAGTGTGTACAAATATAATTGCAGTAATATATCTGGCAGAGCTTACTCAATTCCTGTTGTAATCATTTCAACAGAACACTCATTTTAGATTGGTAATGTACACATTTACATTGTGTTCTGTATAATTCTAATGACCAAACAAAATAAACTTGGTCAGTTTAATCCCTTAAGCCATCCTCAAAGAGTCTTTCTAATTACAAACCATGAGCAGGCAGCACCTCTTCATGAGGAAAAAAGGAGAGAAACTTCAAATGAATACACAAACCCCACAAGTTAAATTGGCTTATTAAAATGCATTCTTCCTAGCTAGCATATTTTATTGAGCAGAGCCAGAAAATAGCTCTAAGTGGGCATAGAGGGAGTCTCACATGTTGTTAGTCATCTTCAAAAGAGTGGAAAACCCACTAAATAAACTGTATAGAAAGGAAGAAGGAGGTCCCTACCCACCCTTGAAAATCCCCTGCACAACACAGCTATAGCCAGCCTGAAGTCTCTCAGAGGAAGGATGCCCTGAAGACTTGTCTTCCTGTGATGTACCTCATCTTCCCTCACCAACAGCTCTCTTGGGGTGCAGGCAGGACTGCAGTACAGGCAGAGGTACAGCCCCAGCTCTGTACTAATAATTTCTAGAAAAAACAACATTTCCTTAGAGATAGGTGTTTGGCTGGAAATTAAATCATTTTTCAAAAAGCAGGAATAGTGAGGAATACTTGACCAGAGCTTCCTCCAGCTTCCTGGAAGAAAAGCCTGTAGGGGCCTGTGACATCTCTCCTCTTGGCCCTGAACTGACATATAGTATCAGCAACATGTGGCTTGGAGGATGGTGCCTTTCACACTGCTTTTTAGCTTTGATCTTGTCGGCAGACAGGACAAGAGAGATGGAAAGGGACAGTGGACTTAAGGAAGGGAGAATCCCTAGAAACAACCAATAACGTACTCAGACAGACAAGTTAGAAGTTTACAGTGTGCTATAAAACAACATTGTCAGATGTTTTCAGAAATGGCCTGCAGTGAAGAACTGGCAAGTCCCTTACTGCTGGCTCTCCCCAGTCCCAGTTGTTAAAGTGCTATGAAGTTAAAGTTGCATGAAATATTTCCCTAACTTCACTTTTCCATGGATATAATAATGATCCATACCACAAGGGTGTTTCACAGCTGCAGAATGGGAAGAGGAGAGATACACAGGACACTGTATTAAAATGTGACCCATGCTATGAAAAACAAATGAGAATTCTGCATCTGGCCTAACTGTGAAGAAGTTTCAAGTGACAAAAAAGCACCAGTGATAAATTCGTTAAATCTGGAGTACATGTGGAACCCACCTGAAGCATACAGCTGAAAAAGAAATGCACTAATTTTAAAAGGGATGCAACAGAACATTCTGTCCATAACAATTAGCTGAGGACAGTCTGGCCTGCAATTATACCTTTGTAGACATAACTTTGGTAAATTTTTTTTATGTATGTTAACATTTATCATTTACATAATAGCTCATTAAGATAGCATTCTCCTCCCCAGCTTAGAGACACCAAAAGTCACAAGGTGCAGTACATCAAGGGGTTTACCACTAATTCGTGGTGTATTAGTCTTCTAGCTCAGAAGAAACCAAAATCAACATTTGGTTTCAAAAAAATCACAAATATTTTGAGTTGCTCATAGATTTCTAATATCAGCATGTTCACAAAACATCTAGAGCCAATCATTACTGTAACTATGTTGTCAGTATGTCCATAGCAGGACCAAAGAGGTTAATATTTTGAAATCTCTTCCAGCATGATATTTCTTTGATTTCATCCTGTGAAATGTGTGTTGCCTTTTTTTTGAATCAAGCTCCAATGTGCCCAGACTGCCCCTCCTAGATTCCATCTAATCTCTTGTTGAACACCCTCAGTGTCAGCAATTTGGCTACTTCCCAACAAAGTTTATTCCAAAATCTAAGCCTTTTGGATATGTCTATATGCATCTCTGTTTTTCCATCTACTATATGCTTTGTGTTTATGTTATTTCTTTGTAGTTCTTAGCAATTCTCATTACTGGCATTTTTGGACAATATTTTACAATAACCTTTCCCATTCATATGCTGGTTTCTGCTTATTCACTGAATACGGAACCTAAGTATCTAAGCTGGATTTCTTTTTTCTCTTTCCTGTGCTAGTAGCTTACAAGTCAGGTGTAGAGATGCTGAGCACTGAAGTACTGCTGGATCTGGGTGTAAGTACCTAGCCAAAGAGGTTCATCTATATGTAAGTCTGTTTCAGAAGATAATACAGCTTGAAATGAAAATTAAGATAATTCTGTGACAAGCCATGCTCAGAGAAGCTTTTAGTGGCTGAAATAGCACATCAATTTGCAGTTAGATTTTAGAGAAGGAAAATCCTCACTATCAACAATGTACAGTAATTTCA
>VRYO01002778.1:5568393-5599681 GCA_009812075.1 Sialia sialis | reverse complement strand
GGAGAGACGGGGGGGTTACAGTGGCAAGCAGGAAGCCGGGGCGGCAGTGGCACACGCAAAGCCAGGGGGTGCTGCTCCAGCGGCTGGGCGGGGCAAGCTGGCAGCGGATGCTCGCTTTTTAAAAAAAAAAAAATTGCGCCTTATAGGCCGGTGCGCCTTACATATGGGCAGATTCCGTGGGTTTTCTGGTCACCCGGAAAGTGCACCTTATAGCCCGGTGCACCTTATATGTGTGCAATTACTGTAATTTAATGGCTTGCTGCCATTCATTTGTCGAACAGGTTTTGATCTTACATAACTCAGGAATATTTGCTCACTTAGCACAGACTTCATTTCCACTGTACATCAAAGTCTTGAAACAGGTGAATATTGCTATATAACACTGATAATTGCCAAAGTCAAGGCATTTTCTACTTTTATTTTTTTTTGTTCTACATCCAAAGCATCACTCATTTTTTCCCCATAGCCTAATACTAAAATCAAACACAGTTATAGTGTACTTTTGTGTCAAACACTGGTAATTTATGGGGGGGAGGGACAGAGATTTATCAAGCAGACAGTGACTCCAAAGTACTGTGACAATTAAAATGGAGCATTCTGAATTTTCAAGGGCTTTTTGGATTACTTCATGGAGAAATCAGTAGGATGCACATGTTATACTAGAACTTTTCACAACACAACAGCCTAAAGGCAATGATAAGACTTTCATACTCCTGAGGGTAAGTGGTCTGTGAATCCTACAATAAAATATTCAGTGTCAGGAAAATTACCTTGATCTTTGCCTTCTGCATGATTAATGTTTTTTAAGTTAACACTGAAAACAAAATGTATGAAAATGCAAGTATGATGAGTGACTAGCTGTAAACACAGTACTGTCTGGTCAATGACAGATGTAATTTTTACTCCCTTCATTTACTTTTTACGTACGCCCTTCATTTACTTCACACATTATTCCTGCATGCAATGTTACCACTGAGAATAAATCCCCATCACATTGCTGGATAGGTTTTCATGCTAAATTCAGTTTATTAAGTATTCAGATGAATATGCAATGAACATGGGACCCACCCTAAAACTCTCATGAAAAACTGTATTTTAATCTTCACAGAATCACAGAAATAACTAGGCTGGAAAAGACCTAAAGATTATCAAGTCCAACCTATGACCTAACACCACCTTGTCTTAATTACTTAACTTTCAGAACTGAAAGATTTTTATTGATTTCACAGACTACAATGCTTTTTTAAAACATATCTTTGAAGATTTCTCATGCCTGTAGCACAATCATGTAGGCAAAAATTTCCCAATCAAGAGATATTTGCTAAGTACAGATACTGTAAATACCTGGTTGTGCACTCATAAAGAACATCATAGCAGAAAAGTGCTATGTTGCTTCAACACCCCAAGAAAGTAATTCTCTTTTGGAAACATTAACACTTCCAAAAACAGAACAGTCCAAAACAAATTATAAATCCAGTCCATATACTGAAAATGTTTCAGAACAAGCTGATGTATGTTGATGAGAAAACACCAAGGAAAGGTAAACAATATGTCTGGCCCTCTCTATGCCGAGTCTCTTTCATGCTAGTTTGGCATTTTCACAAAAGCCTTTTCTGATGGGCATTTTATATTTTCAACCATATAAAGACTTTCACCTTGCCAAGAGAGTACAAAGAAGGCCTGGTAAATGAAAACCAGCTCAGCATTGGTATATGAAGTATTAGTGTCTCCTCCCTTCTCACTCAATGGGATTTAGTTTACAATAATGTGTATTTTCACAAGAAGCCCACATATACCCTTGTCATTACATAATCGTTTCTGTTTCTATTACTATGTCATACACAGAGGTAGGACTCAACATGCCGTGTGCAAACATCAACTTCTCATCTTCAGTTACTAGAAATGTGTGTTACAAAACAGCACTAGGCTTGGTATTACCCTCGAATCTCTGTGATCCTTACATTAGAACTGCAATCCTGGTCTTGATTGTCATCACTCTAAAATACTTCACAACATAAAGTCCCAGCAGCAACCAAAACCAATTTGCATGCACCAAAGACCCTACCTACAGTGTTAGAAGATGCTCAGTTTTGTTTAAATTTCACAAGCATTTTCTTAGTCTTCCCAGGTCTGAAAGACCTGTAAACTCCTTATGGGGGTTCAGAAAATGCAGAGTGCCTTGGATCAGGACATTTACCCAGCAAAATGTACGGTCCTCCCCACTGGCAGGAGGTTCACTGCACATAGAGCTGGACTGCTCCATCCACACTGGGCTGCTCACAGTGCTGCCTTCTGCTACACAGGCACAGCCACAGCGAAGTGGACAAGCTTTGCAAATGTCTAGTAAGTCAACATTACGATGGGAAAAATTTACCCAATGCCAAGTGCTCCAGCAAAACCACATAACACTTCATTTGTGCACTAGAAACTCAACAGGGATTTAAATGAATTAGATCCTTGTGCACAAGAGAAAGTTAACCCTTGCTGAAGAAACCCTTTTTTTGTTAGTGTATCAGAATTCAAAAGAATATATTACTTTAAAAATGGTTTAATTTGAATGCAAATTAAGCGACTGACATATTACGTCTTCAAATATTCCTGTTTCATAATTGTTTCTTCTTTTTTGTTGTTGTTTTATGAGTGCAATGTTCTACCAGGGTCTTCTTTTTCCTATGTGTAACAAAACACAAGTTATCTTCTAAGAACAGATTAAATAAATCAGAGCACTCAAAGTCATGGCCCTCACTCTAGTTTGACTTAAAACAGAAAAGAACACATTACAAAGTACACCAAAACTTTGCTAAGTCTCTTTAGTGACTTGGAAACTGATTATGACGTACTGAATTTTGCAAGTTACTGAATCTGCCCACATATACAACACCAAAACAAAATGCTGGGACTCTCACCAACAGGATTTTCTGTTCAAAATTAGGTAGATGCAGTAACATAGTAACTCTCAAGGAAATCCCTTGGGATTAACCCTTCCCACCAGCTAACCTTGGTGGTTATCTGGATGAAACGAAGAGGCATAGAATTCTCTGAAGATAACAGCAGATGCCCTTCAGTGGAAAATTTCTATCATTCATGCTACACAGTCATCCGTGGTAACCTCTGACCCTCAAAAACCTCAGCTGAGACTGGAGGGCTAAAGTCAAATCTTCATCCTGGTGGCTGTGCCTGCCTCCTCTTACCTGTGCACTCCTGTCAGTGTGTGAATATAACTGCACTGTTCCCAGCTCCCTTAGGGAGCGGTGCAGGACAAAGACAAAACTTTGCATTCAGAAGTATCATTCCTTTTTCATTAGAACAAGGTCCTGACCCAAAGCCATCTCAAGTTGGCTATTGTCTGTTCATTCGCTCCCCTGTACTATTGACTAGCACAAGTTGCAGTGTTTATACCACACTGCTGTGCACAATTATTTTCGCACACAAATACAATGACAAGAGATCACCATGGCTGTACCTATCAAACTCAAGAGGTCCTAAATGTAAGAAGTGACTGAATTTAGTGTCCAGAGGGACAAAACTGGAAAATTAAATCAAATGTGCTACAGAAAAATCTGTCTTTGTTTCCCAAGCTGTTCTTGCTTTCATACTCAAGTTTTTTGCATTTCCCTCACCAGTAAGCACCACCACTTGGGAATGGCTTTGTCCTTGGCTGGACACATGATTCATGGCACTGTTGCTGCTAGTTCTGTATGTCTTCCTGGAAAAATTCTGTCTTAATGGTAATTTTATTTCTTAAAGAAATGTACAGTAATTTCATGGTTATAAGCCACACCTTTTTCATTGAAGAATCCAGCCTACCCCAGTAGCGCGGTTAATCATCAGGTGCGACTTATTTATGGGCAAATCCCAGCAAAATGCCAATCCGGAAGTGAGAGCCGGCCGGGGAGGGTGCCTGGGGCTCCCTTTATAGGCTTTGCTGGTCTATGAAAACTGTTTGCAACTTGAGCACCTGACACCAAACCCCTCGCTGGCGCGAGTCTGTTACTAATTCGTTACTTTGTTGCACATGGATCCTCGCTTAAAAAAAAAAAAAAATAAAAAGCAGCTTATATTCCTACACAGCTTATATATGGGCAAATCCTGTGGTCTACCCGGCTACCCGGATATGCGGCTTGTAATCGGGTGCAGCTTATAATTGTGAAATTACTGTACTTTTAAGTCAAACTGGGTTTACAAATATCTCACCAAGTCAAGTGAAGTCCAAGTGGGTAAAAGGCAGTTTTATTTTCTTGGTACAAATTTTCCAATCACACCTGTTTTTATGTTACCACGGGAAACCTCCATGATTTACTAACTACATGCCATGTAACAAACATGAATTCAAACAGGCACTTGTAGAGAACAAAAATAAATGCTTCATTCTGAAAGGTGTTTTCCTTTTACACACTTCTTCCATTAGAATAGAAACATAAATTCAACTTATTTTCACTTCTTTTTTTTTGAACAAAAACCTACTCACCCCCACCTTCCATCCCAGATGGCTAGATGTTGACTCAGTGCAAAGAACTTGGGAGGCTAAGCAAACATGAGCTTAGTTTGACAATCCATTATAACTTGGCTAATGCTTCTCTGTCACCAATAATCAAGGCTCTGTTAACACTTTCATTTCTTTCTTTTTTTTTTGCTGAGCACACTGCACTCTGCTCAGCTGAAGCATCAGGATTTCTTTTCTGTCAAGAGGGCCATTTCTTTTAAAGCTTCTTAAGGGACAAATATTTTTCTTCAATGAAACCCTTGAAGTGGTTTGCTTCTTACAGGTGAATTAGCAGCAATGTTAGTTTGCAGAATAGTTTCAGGCATGGTTTTCTCTCCATTCCCCCTCACTTTTCCAATGCAGCACTGTGCAGAGCAACAGTGTCCAGCTGCAGCACTTAACCCTGTAATGTCTGCCCTGCCCCAGCACTATTTGACAGAAAATCCAAATCTGAGGCTTGACTTCACAGAAGTCCTGACTCTGCCCCTAACAAACTTCCTCAATCCAAACAAAACAATCCCACTACTTCAGACTTCTTTATCAACTTCTTCATGGGGGCCTGAAACACTAGTTTTAAAGGCATATTGGGCCACAGTGCTAGCTTGTGGGTATAGGTTGTCCCAGGAGAAGTCTGGGTGCAGTGAATCAACAGTTCACACTGCCATGGGCTTGTGTGATTCCCGATCCCTGTGGAGAAAATATAATTGCACTTTGTCTTGTTAGTACAGGTGTCTCTAAAGAGGCTTTGGCATGGCCACAGGCTCTGCTCTTGCCCTGTTCCCATGAAGGAAGGAGCAGTGGCTGTACCAGTACCTGTCTCAGCAAAGGAGCCTGACGGAGCCCTGGTCTGGCACACATATCACAAATCACTGTGTCCTGCTTCTGCCAGGCAATACATCTCTCTGGGCCAACCTCCAAAGCATGTCAGACTTGTACATCTCTCAGTGAGGTGAACCACATGCTGGGCTGAGGTAAGCAAAGCTTGGCAGGTTTGCATTTCTTTACAGAGCATCACTGCTGCAGGCAGGGACACCTCTGGACTGGACAAAATATAACAAATGAGGATCTCCAAATTCTCTCTGTTGGGGTCTCTTGGAAGAAGCAAAGCAGGAGCAAAAAAATAAACTAATTTTACCCAGTCTCTGTGGGAATACAAGTATTTAAGATTTTGTAATCTGAAATTTAATACAGAAACAAGGGTATCATATTGAAAACATCATAAGGCAGTGAAACTTAATTTAAAATAACAGTGACTTGCGAGCCCTGAAAATTACTCCTGCCAATGCCCTTAGACTTGAGGCTTTAAATTACCTTGGTGCTCTCCAATACTGGAATCTCAGCATTTAGAAGTGATGTCTAAGGCCTTCATCCAGACAGCAAGCTTTAAAACTGTCATATTTGCAAAAGGCATTGAATTCTTATTCCTGCCCGATTCATGGGAAAGATACCCCCTCCCCCACTTCCCTTCCCCATGTCAATGTGATAAGTTTAAGGCAGAAATGTCTCTAAAGCACAACCACTTAAGTGAAGCATTTTCCCATGCCTTTCCTCACTGTCACCAAGAGAAGGCATAGCTCTGTAGGGGACCTTGGAAATATGAGTTTGTTCTGAGCAGGGAGTGATAGCACTGGAGTGGAGTCTGAGCAGGGAGTGGGATGGGTGGTCACCTCCTGAAGAGCAGTGGCACTGACAGGCACATGGCAGGCAGAAGGCTGGGGACCATGCTCCATAGGACTGTCAGCAGGACAGGATGATCCAGTGTGGCCCCACATGCTGCAGCATGCTCCTACCTGCTGGGATGAGCATGTGGCCAGCAAGCTCATCTCCCCCACAAATTAACAGAGAAAAGACACACCTGCCAAGGCAACCCCACTTCTAATGCTGGTGAGAAGAGGGGGCCCAGCTTTCGATGGCAGGAGCATCCTAAAGCACTTGCAGAGCCAAATAATAAGTGAGCCAGAAGACATGGAGAGAGCCATGGGAGAGCGCAGCATCCAAATCAGCCTCTCCCCCACTCCAAGTGTTCAGACAGCAATCACTTGTTTTCTGTACCATGAGAGGGATTACAGCCCTGTGGCATCTTTCTGCATTCTTTAAAGTCTTCTCTCCTCTCTGGGAAGAATCTGTTGCTGTTGTTAATATGGTGCTACATATTTTTAAAGTGTTCTGATCCTGCCTGCTGTCACCACAACATGGTGATAAATTAAGAGTTTAATTCCAGTTTAATTTGCACATGCAGCTTAAGAAACACAGGGGACAGGGCATGGAAGGCCAAGAGCAACTCTAATATCTCTGCCTCTCTTGTGCATTTCTGGTGACTGTAAACTGCTTCATCCTAGTGTTGATGAAGAAAAAGTAAGAAACTTGAAGATTTAATAGATTCAATATTAATTTTACTCAGATATTATGGAAAGTGAGAATTTAAGAAAAGCTCTTTGGCAACAGACCTTAAGTTTCTCTTCCTCTTTCTTAATACTGCAAGAAGGTACTAACTTGCTCTAACATGCTGAAGTGTGCCATTAACCCCTTAATTGAGCTGAAGAGGTTTGGATAAACAATTATTCCAGTGTGGGGATTACTCAATCCATGAGATGGATAGAAGCAGAGATGCAGGCTTTCCACCAAAGGCGAAAATCCACCAAAGGCACCCAGAAGGAGACAATCTCATCCCTACTGAAGGTGGTGTTCAGCCCAACCAGCCATGGTGGAGCCATTCAGGATGAAGGACATCCAGTCAGGTCACGCTCATCATTGCCATATGGACAGCTGGCCTTATCAACCCGTGCAAAGGCACTGAGTCACTGAGGGGACTCTGCACCTCTCAGGCATCCCATTTCTCTGACCCTTACAGGAAAGAGATAAAGTTATAAAGAAAATGTTACAAAGAATAAGGGTGGAGCAGAGACCACTCAGATCTTGGCAAGACTGTATAAATTGATTAAAGTGATAAAAATGGAATGCCCACATTTTGACTGCAACGTATAGAAATTGTTCTAGGCATCAGGAACTTCTCAAAGAGTGCTAATTTATAGAGGCTTTTCTACGGAGGATAAACGAATATATTATTTTTCCTTTAATGTGCAGCTGCAAAAGCAAACCACACATACCGTAGAAGTTATAACCTTAGTAATTTTCCTTAAGTCTTGGGAGATATTGGTGGTAAGTATGAAGGTATTGTGTTTCAACCTAAGAAGAAAAAGAAAACTGAAAACAAAAGAATTTGTTTCCTGCTGTACAGTCAACAGCTAAACTGAAGAGATATCAACTCCAATTCCTACAGAACTGTGGAGGCTGATGGCCTGACTGGGGGAGAACTTCTCTCTCTCCCCCGGAGGGAATGCTCTTAGGCACTCCTTGTCATAGTGGATAGACAAAGTTACTCCCAGAGTGCCTCTCTATTCTATGTTAAATTGGCTGTACCCCATTTGCCCTTCTCCCCCTTGTACCAGCCCTGTGCCCTCAGATTTGTTGGTTGCTCTCCCCCACCCCTTATCTACCTATATAAACCCTATTCCCTCTGACCCTTTGAGCTGGTTCATCCCTGGATCCCTCCAAGGAAGAAGATCAATAAAGCTTCGCCTCGGAACACCACATGCGGCTCCCATCGCTTTCTCCAGCGCTGGTTGAAGCGGGGACTCACAAAAGAGCAGGTCACTACACCCGAGAGCGAGGACGTGTCTGTGCCTTTAGGACATCCTTCACAGGATGCTTCCCCAGAAGGTCGCGGCACCCCCCCACCACTCACCGCCACAACACAGAACAGCCAGTGATGTTAGGGAGACTTGTTTGTACCTCTTACTGTCAATTCAAATAAAGAAATTGGGGGGTTATTTTTATTCCTGTTGGTGTTAATGAGAAAAATGGACATCCTAAGCATGCAGGAACAAAATGGCAACCTAAAGGAAATGCTGTATGAACCAGTAAACCAATTGGATTTGTGCAGAAGAGTTAGAGCCACGAGAAGAGAGACCCTGGGAGCATTGCACTGGATGAGGTACATGCATGAAGAGAAATCCAGCTCTGCAACATGTTTTCCCATTTTCACATTCCCATTTCTAAAATAGACAGCTATAAAACCAGTTCTTTAGGGTGTGCAAGAGGTTCGGATACTGAAGAAAGGAGGAGCATGTAAGAGCTGAGGCTGAAAGCCCCATCCTCTGTTAGCATCACCAACCAAAGCACAGACCAGCCATTTTATTTTATTTTATGCCAGGTCTTAAAGCTTTGATTTTTACTTTTGTCTTATAGAAGAAGGAAAAAAATATTTTCATAGCATCATGTCAGAATAGCTCACTAATGGGGTACCAGCCTGAGTTCACCCTTCCATTTCAAAAATTTCAGGGGAAAGCTTTTGATCCAAGCCCAAGAGTCCAAGATCCAAGAAAGAAGAGAGCTTTGACTGCAGGTTTGCCTCACTGACTATGCTGAAGATGTGGAAGTAACATTTTCTATGACTAAAACATTTTGTGGGGACATCAAATTAAGATCTTCTGTCCAAATTCTAATCACAGTCCAAATTTGTAAATAAAATATTTCAGTCATGCCTTAATATGAGGGAAGCAGGCTGCACAGAAAGTTTATTTGCCTACAACAGACCAAAATGGAACTGGATAACTGTCTCTCCATTCTATGGACTTTTTCCTTGCTTGTAGATCTATGGGAAAAGTTCACTTTTGAATCCTCAGAGATGTCCACAATGGTTCTCACTTACAAAGTCACTGGGACAGTTCACATAATAAAATATTTGCTGGAAAGCCACCAAGGCATATTAAGTACAGAGAGGCAATCTTAAGTCTCACTTTCCACAATTTCATGAGCCTGAGTCAGAACGGCAATGTTTTTTGGACTATTTATGGACTTAACTTACAGCATTTCTTCACCCATTCAACACCTTTTTATTTTATCTCATGTTATCTCATTACTGAGGTTATTTTAACTTAGCATGTAGGTGATATTCCAGTTTGCTACCTAGTCATAAAACTCTGTATCCTTTTATTGTCATGGTGGTTTTCCATAATATGCACTAATTCTACCATCTCAAGCTATATTACACCAGCTGAAGAGTACATTATTAAGCATTTTACTATTGTAATAAAAATGAAAATGTACAAATAGAAAGATCATGAATTTTTGTACTCATTCTCATTATTTTAATTTTCATTTGCTTCTGATCCTATACATATCCTGATTAACAAGTGCCACATGAGAAACTTAAAACTAAATGGTCTCAAAACAGGGATAGACATTAAGTAAGTTCATAATGGCACCCAGAGATCAGCCAAAGTAATTTTTAAACTTTTCCCCACCAAGCTATTAAAGTACAAGGCTAGCGACACTCACTAGCACAAAAGCAATTATACCATCAGCTTGCTAATCCATCTTCCATTATAAGACCACATCAGTCAAGCAGAAGACCCAGCCTATTGGGTTCATTCCAGAAATAGCTATTAGCCACAGCACCAAGCAGAGTGAAGAAAGAATGCTAATTTCCAGGAATGAGTTTGTGTTCCAAGGAAGGAGCAGCAACAGAAATTAAACCTGCTTTGTCCTTAAACTGAGGGATCATCCTCTGGCTCACAGGTAAAACCCAACTGACTTTCTCTCTTTCCATTTTGCCTTACTGGTCAGAGGCCAAGACTTTTCAGATGACTTTGGCATAAAAATACAGCATAGTAAATTTATATACTTATTTACTAAATTCATGGAGAAACAGTTTATCCCTTAAACTCTTATATTTGAAAATTGTGTATTTTGGAGTTAGTCAAAACTGCCCACAATTCATGGTGTCCACTTCCTTTCTTAGATCAAACATGAAAGGCTTCCTGAACTATGTATTTCCTCCTTCTGAAATTAATTGCTGCTGTATTACTTATGAAATAGGTTTCCTAACATACAGCATTCACGTTATATTAAAAAAAGACTAGTTGCTGAAGAGCCATTGGATGAGATGGCAAGTAGTGAATTTTCTCAATTATTTCAGAGAGAGCAAGAATTTCTGGGTGCCTCTGCTGAATTTTCAATTACAATTAATTATTTAATTAAACAGGTGAAATAATAGGCAAATGTAAACCAAATCAATTCCTTTGATTCATTATACGCTGCACAAAAAAATCGTGTTTTGCCACAGATTTCTGAAAAGTGACAGACTAAATTGTAATGACTGAACACACCAAAGATCAAAGAAAGAAGCAAGTAGCTTGCAATGTTAGAGTTTAAGGCGTGGAGTTTTTCAAAATAATTTGCAAAGATAGGTCAAATGCTACTGGTCTTAAAAAAAACCCTGTGTATCCAATCTGGAAACTCAGCAGCAGATAGGACAGGATCTTCAAGCTCCCATCAGTCAACTTGAGGAGCTTTCTAAGTACATGCTCTGCACTGGAGCATGTATCAGCAAAATCATCCTCAACTCTACACAGCACTCCCACTTCCAAACAAGGAAATAAGAAGGACAACCAGCAGGACTTATCTTCTCCTTTAACCAGCGATACGTACCTTACAATAAGCATGCCTATGGTTCACTGACGGGGAAAAAAAGTAACAAAACACAACAAACATAATTTTTCTCCTAAAAGAGTGCTGATAGAGCAGCACTATGATCTCCAGGCTCCAGTAGATAAGAAAAACTCATTCCTGCCACCCAGGAACAGTTCTGTGAAACCATGCATGCCAAAGTCTAAGAAATGTTGTACAAAAGTCAAATTGCATGTTTTCTGAGTTACTGGCACACAGTGTATTAACACATAGCAGTAACACAGAAACCTATCCATGCACCCCTTATAGGGAAACAAAACCAGTACAGATGTTTAATATCAGTGCAAACCTGCACCCTTTTATGTACATCATCTTCAGCCATGCACAGAAAGTTCAACAACTATCCTTGAGTGCGGGAAAACATATGGTTCACATGTATCCCTTAAATCAACAAGAAACAATGCTCTGCAGGAATTAATGCACTAAGGACTCAGCTGAATCAAAATCTATATTTGACTTTTCTACAGAGATCATGGAGTCTTGACTACCCAATTCCTCCCTGATTTCTCAAAACAGAGGCAACGCATGTCAAGTATACATAGAAAACTTTAAAGAGCTTAGTGTTCAAGCTATTTGTGTGGAAAGAAAATCATAAATACTATTAATTCCATAACTTCAACCACAGAAACACATTAACACTGACTTTCATTAACACAGCATGGAATTATATTTAGCGTGAGAATGTCATAGTCTCACAAATACCCTAAACTACTGTAACTTGAAGGTCAAACCAAAAGAGATGAATATGTTGGTGATGCCTTCTAAATGATAAATCTTCAATACTTTTTACTAGGACTAATATTTGACATCACTTCCCTGTTGTTTCAGAGTGCTTCTATTCTCAAAATGAAACCTAGACCGTACAAGTCTGGTCAGGTGAAAGTTGTTGGTGTGAGTTGTATTGTCTGTCAGAGAATTATCTGTTGCACCTTGCAAGTTTTCAATTACATATTTAACTCTCTACTACTTATTCAATGATTCAGCAAAAATTAAGATATTCCACAGTATTTTAGTGTCAGCTGCCATATTAATTATGACTGCTTTCCTTCACAGACACAAACAATGCAAATCTGAATTTTTCTTCGAGACAAGATCAGCTAAACAAGTAACTCCTCCAAGAAGAAAGTGGATAGTGTTTTGCTTCTGAAACTCCCAGTCACCTTCTAGTTTGCATAGCATGAGAATATACATCTGAGAAAGGTTGCTGCAATATAAGAAATGAACACCGGGAGTCTTGGAATTGTTTAAAAGTGAAATAAAAATGTAGATATCAATTCCTCAAAGCCACAGGCTTCTGCCTAGGGCTGGTCAAAATCCCACTAAAATTAATATGAATTTAGTTATCTGCTTTAATATCTGCCTTTCATAACCATTCTTCGTGTAGTATGAGCAAAACCACATTTTGAATTACATGGGATATGCCCCATTTCTCTTACCAGTTTCAGGAAAGGATAAGAGATATTAATAATGAATATGATGCACTTAGCTGTGTGATTTTATTTTCCCTCCATTTCTATTGCCTTGTGGAATGTGCAGACAAGCTGGTTCCTGTGATGAGAAAAACAATCCAAAGTGAGTAGGGACTAGAAGATAAAACACTATTATTAAATCCAGTGCATATTCATAGGATTATGGCTTCTATCTAGTTGCTTGAAAATTCTGGTTCAGCAGACACCTTGCCATCAGTCTGCTTTTTCAGCAATCCAAATAGAGGACACCACCACTTATGTAACTGGCTATGTGTCCATAAAATTGCTCTGGGAGAGCATCCTCTATAGATTTAGTACATGACTCTGCATGTGCTACTGTGTTACTAACAAAAAAAGACATTAATCACTGTGACAGAAAAACAGCACCATTTTCGCTCTCTGAAATGAGATATCAAATAGATCCATTGCCAATTAGGATGATGACAGCTAGAAATTAAATTTCAAAGACTCTGTTTATTCCTCACTTCTAAAAATTATTCTTCACTGTCCTACCCTATTCCTTCTCATATCTCTCCTCAAATCTGGTAGTAAAACTTTAGGCAACTCTTCTGTGATTCTGCTGAACAGTTTCCTGTTAACAGACAATAATGACAAATGAGAGAGAATAAAGTGGTTATTAAGCTATCAGAAGCTAAATGCACACTGTTTGAGCACGTCCAGCATTTATCTAGTTTTAGCTTGTTTTCCTAAGCCAGGAATAGAAAACAATATGGAGCAGAAAAGGTACCATATTTTCATGACTATAAGGCGCACTGAAAATCCTAACATTGGATCAAAACCCGGAAGTGCTTATAATCTGGTATGCCTTATATATGAATCTTGAGTATTAAAGGGATCTCAAAACAATTTCTGTTTCACATTGCGCAGCAACAAACATGAAGCCTCACAATCAAATGACCATGAGCAGGCATGCACATGTCCCTCAGGTCCCTCCCTCCCGATTTTACGCCAAAAGTTGCGGAAGTTGCACGCGGATCAACGTTGCAAAAAAAAAGTGCACCTTATAATCCAGTGTGCCTTATATATGAAAATAGTTCGAAAATTTACTGATAACTGATCCTGAGCCTTTTAATCTGGTGCGCCTTATGGTCGTGAAAATACAGTAAATCATCAATGATGTAATAGTGACCTGTGTGATACTTTGGAAGGGCTTAAGCATGCGTTTAAATTTTCTTAATAAAAACCTCCATTGTTCTATCCTGACATATGAGTTCCTGCTTACTTTCTTCATGGCTTTCCAGTATACATTAACCCTCTCTGTTATGTAACACTGCATAGGCACTCATATCTCTGTCTGAAAGGATGCTGCAATATTTACCTGCATGTGGCTGTGCAGCCAGCAGGATGATGAGACTGAATACTAAGTTCTATTTTCATAACTTGTAAGAAATACTCAGCTACATGACCACTGAATTCTTCCTGGTGTTTGTCAAGGGGAAAATGTTAAAAAAAAGTAAAAGGCAAGCATGCTGTGCTTCCAGAGTAATTTTTTATAGGAACTTGACAAAGTCTTGTGGAAAGGCACCCAGCAGTGGATGAAATTACTCTGGGTGATGCTTTTTTGGCTTGCCAAAAGAGGAATGAATATGAGGAACCTGACACATACGTGCCTGGAAAGAGCAGCAACAGAGACAGAGCAGGATAGAAGAGCTTGCTGGGACATCTGTGAGCAAAGATGCCCTCAAAACCAGAAGGTAACAAGAAACAACAAGTGAATCCAGACAAATAGCTGAGGTGAACCTCTTTACAGACATAACCCTTTGTTAGTGTCAATGAGTAGATTATTCAGCTGAGACGTGGCAAGTATTATTTTTTTTTTTAATCTTTATAAGGGAAATCTGGAATGTTAATTTTTTTTCTGTTTCCTGAAGTTGAGGTTTGTGTGTTTGTTGAGTCATGCTTTGAAACAGTCTTTTATCAAAATTAATTGTGGTTGGGGGCTTTTAGACAAAATATTTTGATAATGTGCTTTGAATATGTTCCAATAACCATTCAAAACAAATTACCGCTGACATTTTCAGGAGGTGAAGTGCTGGAAAAGCCCAACTTTTCCCACAAGTCTTGTTTTGTTCTGGAAGAAACTCATGCTGGAATGAAAAGATATTTCTCATCAAACTTCAGAAAGTTTGAACTTTTTTGTAACTTCATCTGGGAAATTTGGGGAGTTGACTAGTATTGGAGAAGGTGATTAATTCATCAAAAAACCTCCACTCAAACAGGAAGAGCATAATGCAGTGAAAAGCACTGCGTGAGTGTCAGAGGTAATTTGCAACAGTGATTTTCTTACCTTGGTTAAATGTTCATAGGAGAAAGTCTGAGCAGAAAAGTGACTTCTTCAGTCTTTTTGACCAAAGAAAGAACCTGTTTAGAAATAAGAGACTTGTTAGTATACACAGTATATCTTTTTATGAGGACAGGTATCTTTTCTTCATGTTTTTGCATGCTGAAATTGGCCTTTTCAACCTGCCTACATTTTGCAACTTGATTTTACTTTCTTTCTGTGACTGTGTAAAACAAAGGAGTTGCAATATATTTGAAACTTTAATTGATGTTATTTTGTAAGTCAATGTTGAATTAACTTCAGGCTGACAAAAAAGACACAACAGAAGAAAAAAGAACTTCTGGTTTCAGCTAACATATATAATTATAACAGTATAATGAGAAAGAAACACTACAGGGGAAGTGTTCAAACACAAAAAACAATTCACAAATTTCTGCATGAAGACACCAAAATCCTTCCCAGGTAATCTTGGACTCAAGCTACGAGTACAGGGCAAGTAAGTGACAATATCTTCCACCAGGACCTTAATAACAAGGTATATTCAGTTTTAGAAGACCCACCAAATTAAAATACAAGAAAATTCTTACTGTTTCTCATTGCAATGGAACAGCTACCTAAATGGAAAAACAAAAACTTAAAAAACAAATGGAGTTTAACTTTGATCAAGGATTTGTTTTTCAAAGGCATTAATCTATGTTATATGACTGGTGGACTTCAGTCCCTGTAGTGCAGCATGTTCAGATTCAAGCTCAAATTTTAGGGAGAACATGATGTTTTGATTGGAAAGTGGATGCAAGGAGACTCCTTCAAACAATAACCAAGAAAAACACATCGACATAAGGAATTTGGTAGTGGCTTCACAGGCAGCCAAGACAGCCTAGAAGATCACTGACAAAGCCAGGGCTGCTGCTCTTCCTCCCACCATATTGTGCTGCTGCTGCCCCAGCCTCAGCCTTGCCCAAACTCAGGGAATACACGACATGGAGGAGGTGCTGTGGAAGGTGCTTCTGCTCCCTAGGTTAATACTGAGCTCCATCCACTGGAGTCAACAGTGAGCGTTCCATTGACTCCACCAGATTCTTGACTGATCCCACATTTGCTGGGACTCGTGTGAAGCCCGTATTCACTGCACATGTGCCAATGCACAGTTATGTAGATAATTGTACGTAGCAGCCAGGCTCCTCTTTGACAGTACACTGGACGCTTCCATCAGGGATCAGTGGAGCTTGTATCAAATTTTTCTTAAGGAATAACCTATGGAAAATCAAGGACCTCATATCCTCCTCTTGCCGCCTAGAAGACTGACCCTATGAGTCGTCTGGCTCATTCCCTGGCTGCCCACACAGCCAGGTAAGGACTTCAAGATGCAGTAGGAGTTTGGTCACTTTACTTTAGGCCAGAGAAGCCTCTCTGAAACAGAAACCATCCTCCATTTAATGTAGAATTTCAAGCTGCAGAAAGTTTATTACAGACAAGGTAAAAATGAGCAGTGGTGGCACCAGTCATAACCTGAGCTGCACTCAGGATTTATAAACAAGTCCTGCATTCAATTAATGCTTTACCATGCAGAAGTTTGCTCAAGTGAAGAAAAAGACTGAGTAATACAATGCTACACATTGCAGAAGTTTTAAAGTTTTTTCACACTGAACTGAGGACCTCATTAGTTATATTAATTTAGAACTAATAGCACATTTGTCATAACAGCTGCTTCTCTCCTGAAGTTTTACATAAAACTCACAAGTTTGATATTGCAGCATGCCAAAAAAAGTGAGAAATGCTTTCCCTGCTCCTGAGAAGACTTTCTGTAATTAGGTTGGCCATTTTTCTGCCTCGGTGCTGAACTGGAAAGATTGTTCTTTTCTTTTTTAAATTTTTTTTTTAGAATAAAAGATACCAGAAGCACCCATTTTTCTGGGTTTGAAAGTGCTTGTTAGCACATATGTTCTAACCACTGAGAAGATGTCCCATAGTTATTCATAAAGCTGAGGATACTAACCAATATACAAACGTGCCCATACGTTTAAATAAGAGGCTGGTGAAAGGGAAACTGCCAAAATAGCTATGTATATCACTATTACACTAGTAATTATATAGTGTAAACCTCGAAGTCAAGGCTTCTTTTCCTCATTTTACTTTTGGGGTATTTACACCACCAAGAGAGTAACCATCAAACCTATCTTCTATTCCTGCTTGCTTTTTTAAAGATTTATCAAGGATTTTCTGCTTCTAAGAAAATGTCTCCTGTGGCAGCCCTTTTGCCCAAGCCTTCACAACTCCCTGCATTCAGAGAGGGCAAATAAATGATGACAAATACACAGCACATGCCTAGCCCAAAGCTTCTGTGCAACCTCAGGTTCTAACCACAGTAGTCAATTCTAATAACACGTTTGTCCAAAGACTTCCAATAAAGTGTTACTGTTATTATGGGAAGAGGACACACTGCTGTAGATCATGTAACATTTGACAAATATTAACATAAACTACACATACACACCCCCCCAAGCCCCATTTTGCATATGACTATGAAAAATCTTGAGGGGATGAAGTGCCTCAGATGCAAAAAGAGCCTGGCTGAGCCAAGAAGAGAGTCCACAAGCTAGCTGCTGCTCAATTGCTCCATGTTCCAAGCCCCTTTTCTTCAATTCCACTGACCAGTGTTATCCGGGTAAATCTAGGGTAAAAGCAGCATGCATGGCTCCCACACCTGGTACAAATGTACAGCTAAATAAGTAAAAGAACCCAGCAAAATAAAAAAACTGCTTGCAAACTTTTAAAAAGTGAGTTAAAGGCTGTTTGAGAAAGAGAAAGGAGGCACAAACACCCACCATGTGGTCAGGAAAAAGAAAGAAGCTTGGAGACAAGACTGTGTTCTACCTAGATGTCCTAAAAAGTTGCTAGCTTAACACAAAGTGCAAAAGCTTAGTGCATGGACTGCAAACCAGAACTGTATCCCTATGTGTATCTATGTTTTTCCAGCTGAATGCCCTAGTCACTCAGTACTGAGTCACACACACTTGTAACTCCATCCACTTCCAATGGGATTTATTTTATGTGACGTGACACAGTTTCAGAAGAAGGGTGCTGCAAGGCACGCTACCCACAGTGTCCCAGTACACCCTTTCCCCTGTGGCTACAGCTTAGTTCAGCTTTGAGGCACACTAGATCCCTTTCGGAAAGCAAAATGCTCCTGTAAGCACACAGTATGATGGGCATATTTTAAAACACCTCCTAGACTAAGGGTCCCAGAGAAAAACAACATGTCTGGATATCATGTGGGACAAGGCATGAGAGAAGTTAAACTGTTCCCTCTGCAGTCCAGCTCCAAGAGCCATGGAGGTATAGAAACCTGAGCAGGCATCTTGAGTCCTCGACTCTGGCCTCAAGCAATGATATTAGGTTTTGGACCTTTAAAAACAGTGTTTTGGAACATAAATATACAGATAGGTTGGTTTTTTTATCGATATATAAATTTTTCTTAGAATGGTTACTTTGCTCTTCTATTATCTGTACATGAACTATGTAGGGCATTTGTTTAGGATCTGTAAAAATCTGTTTCCCATAAGCAGCTTGGCATTCTGTCTTTATTAACTACAACATTCATTGAGAATGAAAACATTGAACTATCAAATTCTGGGAAAAAACACTGTACTATCAAAAGGAATCATTATTACTTTACCTTTATCACACTGGGTGATTACAACAGAGATAATTAGAGGCTAATTCGAGAGGAACTGAAGGGGAAGTGTAAGCAGACCTAGAAGCTAATCAGAATGAGCCTGTATTTAAATCAAGAGTGCACAGAATTTGATTTCTAGCAGATTTTTGCAACTCAAACACAGGCATAAAAAGGAAAAACAACCTAGAAAAGTAAAGGGAAAGAGAAGTAGTGAACGTAGCTTGGAGAAGAGTATGCTTGACCTGCTGGGCAGGAGAGACCTGCAGGCATGAGCCTCCTGGCTCAAGTGTGCTGCCCTCTCCCTCCAAAAAAACAAGCATGAGCTCAGTCCTGGGACAAGCAGGGCCTGAGGAACTCCACACAGAATGTGTTGAAACTGGTTTAGCCCACCATTGCTTCAAGGTGGCAGCCAGTGGCAGAGGTCTTTAGGAGGAGCAGGAGGAGAGACCCTGCCCTTGGCTGTGAGGATGAGTTAGAGTGAAGCAACAGGGCAGGCAGATCATAATCCTGCTAGTGGGAATGGGTTTTTTTAAATAATAATTTTTAAAAGTCTAAAAGAATTTAAAAGAAAAGAAGAAAAAAAGAAAAATACAGCTCTGACCTTGATAGTTGGGAAAGATGATAATTCCAGGGCACAGATGGGGTCATCCAAATGAGAACAATGGGTGTTGGAGGGTAGGCTAAATACCCAAACTCTTTCCAGAGGACATCACAGGAGGGAGTGGGAACAATACCCTTCCAAGCTCCCTCACCAAGTATGTGCAGAGAGCATGTTGCCTTGTGTAGATTCTGAAGCAAACCCTCACCACCATTTCTCCAGGGAGAAAGAGGGAGACATCAGCCCGTGCCATTCACATCAAGCTTGCTGTTTCCAGCACTCATGGCAGCTCAAGCATCTTCTCTTAGCTCTGTATTAAGGCACACAGGTGTAACTCTTGGCATCACCCACCACAAATATCCAGCTGTGGCATCTCCTGTGCCATCACAAATAATTGTCTGCCCCATCATGAGATACAGGAGGGACTAACCCCTGGAATTCTTGCTAGCTATTGAAAAGACCCCTTATAAACTCTTGTTGCTGACCTTTGCAGAGGAATCCCTCTGCTCCTGCAGGGACTCTGAACCTGTGGAGAAGAAGAGGGCTCTGCAGGCATAGATGGCACAACTGAAAGCACCACAAGTTGAGCTGGGTTTCACAGGGAAAGGAGGATGCAGAGCCATTTTTTGATGCCTCACTGTGCATGAGGAAATGTTTAGTACCGTATTTTTTCCACCATAGCCCTCTCAGAAAATTTTAATGGATTGTTTGCTTTACCTTAATACCATAAAACAGATCACTGTGTGAAACATGCTATCACTAATATAAACAATCTTATGAGAGGATAATGGAAATTTATGGTAGAGATTTGATTTGTATGGCCGTGCAGCTAAGAGAAGAATTAAAATGGAAAAACCAGTGCTTGGAACTCAGGGCAAGTGATTAAGGCACTTCTTGACTTCTGTTTTCTTCCTCACACAGCACCTCAAAAGGAGTCTGTAGAAGAATTGGTGCGTCAGTTATGGGTGGGTGAACTTTGCCTGCTGACAATCATCCCAGACTACACCCCAAGAACAGCACTCCCTTCTTGTACTGGTATCTTTCATGCCATCAGGTATTCTCCTAATTAATGAGCAAAGTTAATTGAAAGATAGAACATCCTTGTTTCCATTGCAAGGAGATTCAGAATTAAACTTGAACAGGGAGGGAATCACGGACTCATTACATATAGACACAAGCCCCAGTAGTCTCCTTTCTCCAGAAAAAAAAGCCCTCTCAGGCATATCTGCTGTGACAGATCTGTGACATGGGATTTTGTCAACTGCTTGACATTGCCTGAAAGACAAAAGGAGCAACAGCATGAACTGGCACACAATTACTAGACACACTAATGTCTGGCAACCACTCCATCTCCATTTTCCTGGTCCCTGTTTAATAGGCCCTTTAGGGAAATTTGTTGCTGATCTGTGCTAAATATAATTGAAAAATCAGTGTAATATTGTACCCCCAGTATAACTTTTTCTTTGGGAATTCTGGATGCAATTATCCCTTGAGACTGATAAAAACAATGGCTTAATCACAAATATATGTCTAGAAATATCATTTTATGATTAAACATAAGATACCTTTTGTCTCAGCGTTTCACAACAAGTGGACTGTCCTTCCTGGGAGCATCCAAAGGAAAATGAGGAGCAGAAATGGGGTAGGAATGACAGGAGCTAATTATTCTTTCCTCAGGAATTTTAGTGAATAAGCATTTCAGACTTGACCTTCAGGACTGTTATCAGATGCTTCTAAGAGTTTCAGAATCATCTGAAATGCAGGGCACCTTCAAACCCACCAGAAATTCAGGTCATGAGCCTCTGCCTGATGCAAGTCTACTGGCACCTCTGTCCCACTGCCATCCCCATTCCCCATCCCCTTTCCATATGAACAGGAGCTGGACTACAGCACGACAAGGCAGCTGCTTGGCATTTGTCCCCTGGTTTCCAGTGGGGAATGGCAATTCACAGAAAAAGTACTTTGGAAAAGTTTGATTGGGCCATTTCTATTTTGCAATTTTTTTATGAAATCCACTTGATTTTATATATCTCTATGTACATGTACCAAAAGTCTAAATACACAGAAACATAAAGGAAATGAGGAAGAGGAGAGTGAATACTGATTTTTTAATTCCTCTAAAATCTCCAAATTGGTCATTTTTAAACCGTTGTATTATACTGAAATTAATAAAATTGCTTTACAGCCCCACTAGCTGAGAAATACAAGTTACTGGCAAAACATGATCAGGCTCAATACTCTTCAAACCTCTACCTAAGTTCACCAAAAAACAATCATAAGTTATGCTAAGAATTTATTTTCCAACTAATGTTGAACAATTAGCACTCAAACAATCCCAGGAAGTGGACTACAAATTGAAAGATGTGGTACTCAGCTGTCAGCACATCAGAATCCTGAGCTCATAAAGTGAACAAATCCTGCTGTCCCTGCCTACAATGAAGAGGATTCAATACAAATAATGTAATATTGTCCACATTTGGTGAAATGGAAGATAATTCCCATGTAACATCACCAAAATGTTTATTAATTTAGAGAGCTTAAATATAATTCACTAATATTAAGATTTTTTTAAATTAAATCCCTAGACCTCTAAATAAAAAAAAAACTGGTTTGGATTCCCTGTGAGATCACCATAGTCTACACATCAAAACTGATGTTCTTTCCTTGCAACAAGCCTAGGCAGAACTGGACTACATGGGAATCACCAGAAAACTTAGATCCCAGTTGTCATGTCACTCAAAAAATGGCTGCTCTGTTTAGAAGAGGGCAAAGCTGTCTCCTAGCTCTGAAAACCACAAATACAGAGGAAGCCCAGATACACCCTGAAACTTTGCAGCAGATGCTTTCCTTTAAAGTACCATGCAGCCCATTCACTTTGGGTTTTGAATTATTTACTACCAAAACAGCTTAATTGTACTCAAGTTGAAATCAACATACTACAAGTATTGAAGCAATTTTTCAGTCTTCCGTTAGTTTTCAGACAATACCACTGTAAGTACTGGCACCAGTTTCAGTATAACCAGAATGCACATTTCTATATGTACTCTAAATTAAATATGTATGAAAGCCTGGGAACCACAATGACAATTACTGCACCTTGGAACGAGACTTGGAATATTTCGTCTGGCAGAGTTCAAAAGTCTTTTCAGTTGGGAGCAGCTGGAGCTTGGTTAGTGCAAGAATGGATTGATTGCAATTCATAACTTGAAATATGAATTAATGCAATATTCATGGAAAACTGCATGTGCAGAGCTCCATATGGTCAGTGAAGCTCTGAAAGGATTTTGCTTCAGGGAAAAATCATGTCACCAGAATGCATTTGCCTCTACTGTGTCCAAGTTAGGAAGGAAGGAAGCTATTTTCCTTTCTTAGCTGGTATGCAGATTGTGGAGTCTAAAACTCCTTTTGCCCCCACACAAGAAGGCTGGAAGAGACCTCTGTTCCTAAAGCAGGAGGCTGGGGTTTGACTGCCTCCTTATTTGTACCCTGCAGATCACAAGATGCTTTATCTCTGACTAGAACATCCTAACAAATACTCTAAGATAACTCTCAAGGTTAGACTGTCAGTACAGACAACAACCAGGACCTACTCGCAGTCCAGGTGGACTCTTGACAGTAAAAAGGCCAGCAAGACCAAACACACTAGTCTATTTTGTACAGCATGAATTAAAACTCTGGCTACTGAATAAGACACCAGGCAAGCTCAGACTCAGGCACATGAGATGAATGCAAAGAGAAAAGACAGGCTGCAACACTCACAATTTTCTATCAAAGACTGAAGAGACCATTACAACCTCCCTTATGCTGAGTAGCCAGCCAAGTTCCACAATTATTTATTTGGCATCTGCTTTCCTGTTCTCTTGCTACTGAAGACCATAAAGTCAAGACTGAACAGTGTATCTGGCAGTTGGGGCATCGGAACAGATAGAATAAAAGATGTGATTTCAAATTGCTCTCCTAGCTGGGTCCCCACTCTTCACATGGCTTTGTTTCAAAGCACTTCAGGAAAATATTTTCTTTAAAGTAAGAATTGTCCTAGGTCACAGAATGGTTGCTGTTGGAACACACCTCTGCCTGGCGAGGCAGCGACATGAGGGGGCTGAGGACAGGCGAGAAATGTCTCTGTAAAACAACTTGGACTTTTCTGAGATCAAATCATCTGCTATATGAGGAATCACCAGAGGACTGGCAGCAGTGGAAGCAGCTTCTGGGGCATATCTGGACACCTCCCTTTGGAGGTCACCTTGTACAACCCTACTACTCAAATAGGGCCACCTAAAACTGGTGGCCCATGACCATGTCAAATATGTTTTGAATATACCTTCAAGGATGGAGACTTCACAGCCCCTTTGGGAAAACTCTGCCAATGCTTATTCATTCTGACAATAGAAGAATTTCTTTTCATATTCACATGCCATCTCCAGTGTTTCAGTTTGTGACCATTGCCTCTGGTCCTGTCACTGGGCACCACTAGAAAAAGTCTGTCTCTGTATTCTATGGACTTCCCCTTCAAGTTTTGATGAGATCCTCTCCAAAACTTCTCTTCCCCAGGCTGAATAGTGGCAGCAGCTATTTAATCCATTTCTCACAAGTGGAGAATTCCAGCCCTTTCATCATCTTCATGATAATTTGCTGGACTCTCTTTAGCACGTCCATGACTTTTTTTGTACCAGGGAGCCCAGAGCTGGACACAGCACTCATGGTGAGGCCTAAGCCATGTTGAGTAGAGGAGATGATCACCCCCTTGACCTGCTGGCAATACCTGTCCTAAAAGCAGCCCAGGGTACATTTTGTTGTCTTTGCCACAAACACACACTGATGACTCCCCAGGTTTTTCTCTGCCAAGCTGCTTTCTACCTGGGTGGCCCACAACATGTACCAGTTCCCAGGAAGTTTCCTACCCAGATGCAGGTAATTGCACTTCCCTGGCTGAACTTTCTGAGGTTCCTGGACAAATGATTCTGGGCAATTTGCTGCTGTTGGAAGGAGAAACTCCTACTTCGCAGATTCAGGTCACTTAGGATGGCTACATGCACAGAAATCATTCTTCTTCCAACAGGCTGAAATATTGCAGCTGCACTAATACATGAGGCATGAATTTTACATTTGAAGTAAATAATATTCCCCTGTAAAGGAATATACCTCTGAAGGATAGCCTCACAAGAAAAGTCAAAATGGAATTCCTTAAACTTGAATTGATACAGGATAATGAAGCATGATGAAGGTTATCCCCCTCACCCTGCAGAATCTCAATTAGAAATGTTTTTGGGAGATAAGGCTTGAGCAGACAGATCACCTCCCACTGCTCATCAGGGTGGATGCTGCTCTGCAGCACCTATAGCTCATTCCATGCTTGCATGTGCATAAACCAGGAATCACAGCCTGCTCAAGAGACATCAACCTGCAAAGTACTGTGATAAGAGGAAAGGCAGGGAGACACCTAGTGCACTTTCCAGGCATGTATTTGTGGGCAGAGGGTTAAGAAAACTTCAGCTTATTTGAAAACATGGCCTGGCTCCCACATATTCATTTCTGTGAGAAGTATTGTGGTAAGAATACTTTCAAAGACTTACAGACATTGTACTTCCCAATGGGCAATCTCTTTTAAAAAGACTTGACTTCCTTTTCCACTACCGAGACTTTTTTTTTCCTAGACTAGTTTCACACAATGCATGGTGCACTTTTACATCTTTTCCTGATATAATTTAATCTCTTCCTACTCTTCTGTCTTTTCTGTACTATCTAATGAAGTGGTAGCACACTGGGAGCACTCACTGATTCTGCACAGGCTGTGATCTAACTTACAAATTTCTGCCAAAACCACGGTGTAGCTCAGGGAAGCAAGGGTGTGCTTAAAGCAACTTGTGCAACCTGTTAGAAATCACACTAGCTATTACAAGGAGGAAGGTGCAATTACTGCGTGCTGTTACCCGACTTCTGAGAATTTAGAAGAGCACTGCCCATAGTGAAACAAAATCAGTGAAAAAATACACCAGTTTGTGCCTTCAGAGGGTCAGCAATCCAGTTCTAGGTGTTCAGTGCTCAAGAAGTTATTTTCCAGAGTCTAAAAGTGGTTTGTTGGAAAACAAATATCAAATTCCAGGACTCCTGTTTCATATCAGTGTTTACAAGATGTACACTTGCAGCCTTCTCAGAATAGCAAACCTTCAGCAAACCTTTCACATGATGGTCCTGAAAACACACTTCTTGACAATTTGTTTTTCAGCCACATCCCTGGCTGTTAGGGGCTGTGCAACATCACTTTATTATGCTCTTCAAGTTGATTGTTTTCCCTGCCACATAGCCTCTAATGCATACTGCAATGATCTAGGATCTGGCAGATTGGATTTGGTGAGACAAAATGATCAGACTTGCTGCTAAATTGTTTTTCAGTTGGTGTGCCTTTTCATTCAATGCATGGCATGGTTTCAAAGCATTTTTTAAAACTAGAGTCTCTCCAGAATCCATGGATTAACAAAATGTTGTGTCTTATCTTCTCAGAACAAGTCTACAATTACAAGCACTGCCTCATGTGATTATATTTCACAAATAAATAATCACTCTTTCTAGAAGGCAAAGTCAAAGCTTTCCTCCCCACCAACAGACTGGGTGTTGTCTTCTTACAGTGATTTTCCGTGCACTCAGGTAATTCTTCCTTGTGGAGTTCTTCTAGTCTTGTGCATACCACACCTTCTGATTAATTCCTTTTCTTAACTGCTTGAGTGCTCTTCAGGTGGGTCAGGGCCATGTGAGGTTGTAACACAAGACCCAGAGGTGGCAGCAAAAAGGCTAGAGGCTGCTGGGAGCTACAGAGTGAGAGCATCCATCTGATCTCCACCTGCAGCTAAGAAACAAGAGAAACCTTCCCTCCTGTACTTTAACCTCTATTTCATTGTGAAAGACACATGAAGAGCCTGCCTCTGTGGTACTTACATCTGATTGAGAAAGCAGAATCTCACAGAAAAGCACCAGTATCACCCTCACACAAGACACAGATCAATATAGCCTGAAGCACACACACACACACACACACACACACACAGTCTCTCTCTCTACCACCCAGAAATTCAGCCAAACATAAAGCAAAGCCTTCCCTCCAGGAAAACCAAACAAAAGCCATGTGTCTTGAACCCTCTTTACGTCCAGACAGGCATAGGGAGTTTGCCAGAGCAAACAAGTTCCAGAGTCAAAAGATTTCCGTCGAGACCTCTCTACAAGCAGTCCTCCTAAGACCGGCCCCGCACTCCCCAGCCAGCTCTTGCTGCTCAAACCGCTGCAAAGAGGCCTCCCATTACAGTGACACATTTGACAGCTTTGCCAAGAACACTTGGGGAGGTGCCAAAGAAAGAAGCAGTGTGCTTTCCTGAAAAAAGCAGACATTCTGGGGAAGAATACTTTAAATACTCCTTCTAGTAAACCTGAATGGTTGAGTGCTTGGGCTGCGATCCCAAGGGAAAGCAGAGAATAGGCTCCACTAGGTTTATCCCTCTCAAGACTTGCCCCACCCCATTCTCAGTGGTATCCAAAACATCTGCATTGAAGAGTGGCCATCTCTTTCTGTGCTTGAGTTCACTTTGAATACATCCTTGTCTGCTGAATTTCAGCCTGATATCCTGCATTTGCCTTTGCCTCAATCAGCTGTGCTTCAGAGCCCTGTTTCCAGCTGCTCCTGTGGGGAGAAGTTACACAGACACCAAGAACTCACAGTCCCTATGAAAAAGCATTGTGAGAAAAATTGAGAGGTTCTTGACAGGAAACATAGAATTTGGGCACTATCATCAGGGAGATTTACACTGTGCTAAATGATGAAGATAGCCATTTCACTCCAAAGCCATTATCACCCTGAATCACCAACCTTGAGTAAGGGGACAAAGATTCAAAATAATTGTACTTTCATGTCTCTAAACAGTGACAGAAGCCATAGCCTTGTTCAGGTTTTCCTGCTTTGGAAAAGCCCCAAGGAGGAAAGAATGCCATTGCAAGCACTTAAGCATTTCTTCCCACTGCCCACAGTGGCAGGATGCTTCTCAGAGGTAGAGCTTTAAGGGACTTATGAAATAAAGTAGAAAACCGGAACAGATATATATATATGAGTGTGTGGAATGAGTGTGTGAAATGTGTGCATCATAAGGTCTCCAATATATTTATCTTGAGGCATCATTCAACTTCTAAACTTGTATCTTGCAGAAAGGTTTTAATAACATGACATAATTTAAGTCATGTATGAACTCTGTTTTTAAGACGTTTGACTTCTGTCTGGTTTACACAACTGCCTCTGATTTTACACAAAGGCAAGCATAATGGAAGGCTCTTCTTCCATTGCTTTTATATGCCATATCCTTTCTTTCTGTTTCTTTCTTAAAACGCATAGGTTTTTTTTATTTAGTGCAGGACTGTGCATCCAGTTCCTTACAGATGGAATGCATAATTGAACATTATACTCCACTCCTGAGAGACATCATAAAATTAATATTTGAACCATTTTGTTGCTGATCCAGGGCAGAGAGCAAAATAACACAAAATATTCTAAAGCAATTTGGGGCCTATCTGCAGAATACTTTCCAGACACTAGCATAGTAAGAAAAATACTCCACATTAATAAAAGGTGAGGTTTCATTCACAGGCACCATTATACTATGCTGGGTTGCTTTGGATAATTTTGCAATTAAGAAGTTGGAGGAGGGTGATGAGGAGAAAGACAGGTGTGAGAAAAGACAAGATTTCAAGCAATGATCCCTGTCCCCTCTCTCATCTCCCAATGGACACACACAGCTGTGCAGTGGGGAAACACAGAGCAAGAAGCTGATAGAAATGAAACTACATTGCAAATGGAATCACAGTGGGGTCAGTGTTTCACAGCATGGGTTCATGGAAGTAATTTGAAATACTTAGGACAAAACATTATGGGCAATGTTTGATGCACTACTATTATAAAGCCAAGGGAAAACAAAAAAAGAAAAAAAAAAAAAAAGAAAAAAAGAAAAAAATTCTATTTAGGAGAGAAACAAGGCTAGAGGAAACAGAAAGGGGATGGCCATTACTAATTGAGTATTTCTGTCATTACCACAGCTGAGAAACTAAGATATGAATATGGCGTAAAAAGTGCCTCACATTGGGAGTGTCTTAGTTTGAAAGGCAGGTGTTAAGAAAGGCAGGAGTTTCTCTTGAAATGGACAATGCAAACCCCCTCTCCCCAAATTATTATGATTTTGCAATTAAGGAACTCTCAGCCAAAGATATGGGAATAGTAATCACAGTTCTTTACTAAGAAAAATTAAAATAAAAATACAGGAATACAAAAAAAACAAAACACTGACAGAGTCAGAATACAACCTGACACCCCAGCAGTCAGGGTGTTGGTAGCAGTCCCATTAAATGGTGGCAGTCCTCCTGGAGTGACAGATGTGGGTGTGTTGAAGCACTGGTCCTGTGGACAGTTGCAGTTTTCCTGTGAATGTCCAGTGATGATGTAGAAGGGTCTGTTTTTCCTCTGGGAATCCAGTGGAAAAAGGCTGCTCTGATGTTCCAAATCTCAGATTTTATTTAGGTGGGAAATGCTTGGCTCATCCCCCTGGCTACAGCATCTCCCAATGGGATGATGTAATTTTATCAGTCATGCAGTAAGACTCAATGGCCATTAACAGAAGATATCTCCCTGGAGGAACGACAGGTTGTGGAAAAGAAAGAACATTGCCCAATCTGGTTTTAACAGACGGCCCATTAACAGAAGAGATCCTACCGCTCACCACTCCCCACCCCCTGGAGATAAAGATCACTGCCCCACTTGGTTTCAACAGATGGTGATAAAATACATACTTTTGGTCGCATCCTGTATTGTGACCCAAAACAAGATGTCAACTAATTAAAATCTGTGCTGATGCCAGACAGTCTCAGATTCCAGAGTTAGGATCCAGAGTTTCCAAATATATTCAAAGCTGTTTCTAGACATAGGAAAAATGAGTTTTAACTTTATCATAGGAGCACTGATGCCTACTGACATCCAAACTCACCTGAGTTTTGTATAACCTGTGGTTTTGTGAATTACTGGGACTCTATTTGTCATTTCTGTCAGATGGTAAAGTTTTCCTTAGTTAAGATGTTGAATTCTGGTGATGGTATTTGTGGAATCACACCTTTAAAAGCATACAATATGCAGTTTTGCAGTTGTAAACAGCTTAAAATTATGCTGAAATGGAAATTTGCTTTTTTAACTGGGCTGGCATCTCTGCATTGCACAAATGGACAAGGCACAAAGAGAAAATGCATTATTTCATCCTCAGAAATAGCTAAAGTGCATAACCATGACCCACAATCACCAGAATAATTAATGCTAGAAAAGTTTGAGGCAACAGGTACACCTACAGTACCACATCTGCAGCTCAGATGTTTATTAGTCCCAACTTGACATTAAAAGAACTTCTAATTGGCAAGGATTTACTTCCTCTGATCTCAGGAAGTTTATAATTGCGAGGGCCATAGACACAACATGAATAACATCTAAGTCTTCCACTCTTCCTAATGGGTTACAGAAACTTTGGTTCAGAGACCAGAGTGGCAGTGAATAAAAAGCAGGTGAGCTCCCCTCTATGGTTTACAGGGAAAAAAAAGAAGGAACACTCAATTCCCAGAATAGGCATAAAACCTTATTTCTATGTATAGCTTTGGTTAATTCTCTAACTTTTTTTTTTATTCTCTCCAGTGACCAGCAGTCAAGTGTGCCTGACACGCTCCTGGTTCCTTCACTCCAAGCAGGAGCCAGCCAGCACCCCAGCGGCACTGCTGCTGCTGGGCTGCAGGGCCTGCCTTCCAGCCAGCAGGACTGGGCTGCAGCAGCTTAGGGCACAGGTGTCCCCAGAGCGTGGCACTGGGTCACACACATACACATGCAGCCCCAAGCACACACAAAGTGCTGGCCACACACAGAGCTGTGATGGGGATGATGCAGCAGCACCAGTTTTTTCCTCACTTGTCCCAGCTTAGCCACCACTGCTCAGGGAGGAAGTAATCATGTCTGTTGCAATGCCAGGGATGTTCTGGCAAGAAGTATTTCCAGAAAGCTGCACATTTGAGAAAGCACTTTAAAAGCCCAGACCTCTTTGTTTAAACCCCAATTGAAGACAGACCCATAAGATCTCTATATTATTTATTAGTTATTGTCTTATTTAATCCCCTTTGGAAAGGCAACAATAGAGGAGTTACAGTTCTCCACTTTTTTTTTCCAAGCTAGTGGTGTTATTCCTTAACTCCTTAAAGCTGAGAGTAGAACTTACCATACTACTAGCACAGATGGGTTACTATTATCCACCTCATTTTCCCCATTCCTGACTCACTACCAGTCACCATTAGTGATGCAGTGGTCCCCAGCTCATCAATGGGGAACACAGGTCTTTGCCCAACTACCTGTGCTCAGCAGATGCATCCCTGCCCTCATGCACTTTTCCTGATCACTCTTGAAGAATACAAGCATTTGGGAGCTGGGAAAAAGCCCCTGGTAGATTGCAAGGATCTCACCCCACATGCATACCACACTAGTTTCAAATTCATCATCTCCAGGCCAGAATACAAAGGAAAACCAGGAGTAGGAAGGGGCACTTGCAAAATGGAAGGAGAATATTGTCACCAGCCTAAGAGTGATCCACTTATGACTGAGGAGCACCAACATGCCCAACAACTTCAGAAAGACTGGGTGACAAACAGGAGCAGGCTTCTGTTTTTTATATCAGGTTTCTTAGTAATATTGCACCAAAAACCCACAATACCTGTACTCTCTCCTGCTAGGTAAAATCCTATTAAGCAAATAGAAAGATCAACTGATTTCACTCTCCACATTTCCACAGTGAAGCAAACTGCTCTCAGACACAAGGTTATTTTAGGTACCTCTGCTGAGGTTTTTGTTTTAAAGAGACGTTTGTTTTCAGGGAAGTCATACATAAGAGTCAGAGTGCACCCTGAAATCTGATTTTAATCCTTTAATGGTGGGCTTGGGTATCTGGAGTGTATATGAGCAACACCTGGCCTCCAGTTCAACTTGTAAACTTTTTTGTGGGGGTTAGTGACTTCCCCAGTATTTTCCATGTTAGAATAAATTAGGTGTACATGGAAGGTAGAAATACATATGACTGAAATGAAAAGTTGGGCTAAAAATAGTACTACAATTGCATTGTTTATAGTGAAGGAAAGGAAACCTGGGGGAGGGAAATAAATATATTTAACAGCTGTCTCAACATAA